>CADDXX010001205.1:42000-68673 GCA_902810485.1 Alauda arvensis | reverse complement strand
TTTGATTTTCTCCGTGATTTCTCCTTGATGTTTTATGTTTTCACTGTTTTACTTTGTACCGSTGTTTTATTTAAACTATTTTCCTGATTAATCGTGTTTTTTTTCTCCTTCTTTACTTCCTCCCTCTGAACAAACGCAAATATTTTTTACCCTGAAAACCCTCATTCTTTAGTTTCATCATTTATTTCCCAATTAATCAATTAATTTAATTTATTTAACTTATTTAATTTCTATATTTATTTATAAAGCTATATAAAAATACGTAACTTACGTATTAAATCTATGTAATTAATTTATTTAACATATACATTTATGCACATTATCTATATTAATAAAATTAATCTATAGAAATTTTATAGTTATATAAACACTTACAAATGTAAATGTACATAACTTACTTATCTTACGCATTTATATATGATAATTATTTAATGCACATGGTCGCTATTTAATGCATAAAATGAATCTTCATAATTATTTCATCTAGGTAAGGTAAATAATTTAATTAGTTTTAATATTTACATATAATGCATTTATAGAAATTAATATAAAATGAAATGAAGTTTATTATTATAGGTACAATGATTAATATTATAAATGATAATTTATAACATTATTATATGCATAATAATTACTATTATTATTGATATTGATATTATAAAGGATAATTTATAAATCTATAATTATATAATTTTAAAAAAATTTAAATATAATGATTTTAGTTAATTGGGATTTGGCCGGTGCGGAGGTTCGTGACCACGCCCCACTCTAACCACGCCCCCATGTTATGACCACGCCCCCATGTTATGACCACGCCCCACACGGCGACCACGCCCCCGTTCTGACCACGCCCCCTCCGCGCCCTCCCCTCCATGTCCGCCAGGGGGCGCCCCGCCCCTCGCCCGCTCCCCCCGGCCTCAGCCGCCCGGCGGGTGCGCGGTGACGTCACGGCGCGGTGACGTCAGGAGGCCCCGCCCCTGGCGTGGCGGCCGCAGACCCGCCGCAGCCACCGCGCCGGCGGCACCGCCACGAGCGTGAGGGGCGGCCGGGGCCGAACCGAGCTCAGCCCGCCCGGGGCGCTGCTCCCCTGTCCGCCCCGCCGTACCCTGTCCCGTTTGGTCCCGCCGGCGGCCGCGGCCCGCCCCGCSTTCCCCGCCGCATCAGGATGTCGGTGCCGGAGCCCGCCGGCGGCGAGGAGAAGCAGGCCAAGGAGGTGGAGGACGCCGAGAAATATTCCTTCATGGCCACCGTCACCAAGGCCCCCAAGAAGGTAGCGGGGCCGGCGGGGGGCCGGCTCGGTGCGAGGGGTCGGATCCTGGTTCGGGGGAGCAGCCCCCGGTTGTGGCGGGGGAGCAGCCCCCGGTTGTGGCGGGAGAGCAGCCCCCGGTTGCCGGGCAGGAGCCGTGTTCTGCAGGGGCACAGCCTCCGGTGGGGCGGGGGAGCAGCGTCCCGGCTGTGGGGCGAGCAGCCCGTGGTGCCGGGGGAGCAGCTCCCGGTTTGCGGGGCTGAGAGTCCCGCTCTGGGGGCGGGAATAGCCCCTGGTCGGGCGGACTGGCCCCGGTTGGAGTGGGGGATGCAGCYTCCGGTTGGGGCAGGGAGCAGCTCTCGGTTGGGGGGAGGAACCCTCGGTTGTGGAGGTGGGGACCGTGACCCGGCTCTGGAAGAGCAGCCCCGCAGATGGGGGTTTGTTCTGGGAAAGCTCAAACACTGATCCGGTGTGGCGGTAACTGGGAAGCGGGGCTTGTCCCCGTTCAGTGATGGGGAGGGAGATTGGTGCCGGCGAGGGGACTGGGCCGGTCTGGGGCAGGCAGGTATGAACCGGGGGGCTGCTGGCCCAGTTTGGGGTGAGAGAAAAAGGCTCAGGCACTGGGGAGAGAGGGGTCTGTACTGGGGTCCAACCCTGGCCTGCATGGGGGTGAGGGGAGGACCGATACCTGCAGGGCAGGTTCTGGGGGGCTGGGGCCTCGGCTGTGGCACAGGAGTGCAGGGGGACAGGGTGACCCCAGGAAGGGGACAGTCAGGGTGGGGCCCTTGTGTGGGACTGTGGGGCTGACAGGACTTTGTGGTGGGGACAAAGCAGAGGCGACCTGTTCTATGGGAAGAGCCAGAAGCAGCAACCTGGAATCCAGCTGTGAGTCACTCAKAAGGGTGGCCGAGAGATTGCRGAGTGTTGAGTTTTTKGGGGRCTGGGGTTCTGTKGGAGGTGTGGGTGGRAGCACATTTGGGCTCGGAARCAGGCTGCCRAGTCACCTCAGTMCCCCTCCATCCTTGAAGGCCTCACAGGAGCTCTGAGATCTCCCAGTGCTGCTCCCACAACCCTTTGGGGTGCTCAGTTGGTGAGCACTGSTCTTGCTGCCGTAGCAGGGTGCAGGACCCCAGTGACCTGGGGAACTGGCCCTGTGCYCTGGGCTCAGTGCTGAAGTTTCAGKCCTGTCAGGGAGGCAGATCCACGTTCCAAGCACTGCACAGATCTGTGCAGCTGAACATTGTGTTCCCCTCGGGGCTGCAGCCGCCTGGAAGCGGTGCATACAAAGGCAGAGCAGTCGCAGAGAATGGGAACATCCTCATTCTCTGGGGGAATCTCTCCTGCCTGCTCTGGCCACGGGTGGGACTGGGGAGTGTCTGACCCTTGGGGAAGGTCAGCTGGATTTGAGGTGTCTTCTCTCCCAGGGAGAAGGGTTGGAGGCTTGGCCCTGTTTATCCGGGCTGTGGACATAGCCTGGAGGAAGGAGCAGAGGAATGTGGGGCTGGTATCTGCCTCTTCCAGCAGTGGCTCAGCACAGCTCTAACTCAGAGATTGCTTTTACCTTTTCATAACCATCATCTCTGTCAGAGTGAACAGCACCAGGCTGCAGCTGACTGCTCCAAGGGGACAGCAGACTGCTAATCCCAGAGCATCCCATGGAACCAGAATACCTGTGGTAGAAAGCAATCCATCGAGCATCCTCAGAGGCAGGTTTGCCAGCCTCTCAGAGGAATGAGATCCCCAGAATTTTCTGCTGCAGACATGGCTGGTTGTGCAGCTTGAGCAGCCTTGGTTGGGCTCAGTGGCTGCTGCAGCTCTCCCTGGCTGGGTGAGGATATTGAAGGTGCCCAGAGCGACACACGACATTTGAGGCTGATAACATCAGAGATGGGAGCTCGCTGAGCTGAGCTCAGGGAACAAATTGCTCCGGGCTCCTGTTTTCCTTGCCTGGCTAGTTCCTGCAAATAGTGCTGGGGAATGGCAGAGGCCTTGGCAAGAGGATGAAAGACCAAAGAAGGGAGAATTGCTCTCTTGAGATAAGCTGTTGAGTGCCCCTAGCTCTGATGCTTCAGARCAGGATTGCAATTAAACCATTAAAACATCTTTTTGATTCCTTGCAAGTCGAAGTGACTTTTATGCCAGCTGCCCTGGAGCTCCTGGCATGGTCAGAGGCCAGCAGAGATGGTGGAGAGAGATGAGTTATGAGCATGGAGGTGGGTAAGATGGTGCTATGCTGCTGAAACACATCCCTGCTGGGTTTTTGGGCTCCTTGAACTTYGCTGATGCAGTTTGCGTGAGGTGTTTGGAGATGAGGAGGGTGGGAACGTGGCCAAGCTCAGTGCAGGCTCTGTCTCTCTCTGTGAATGGCTTTTCAGAGGAGCCTTAACTTGTGCTGGAACTTGGGGAAAGTGCCAGTGTGAGCCYACCAGCATCCAGCCCAGGACCTGCAGGAGCATCTTGGATGCAACTGGAAGCACTTTGGCCCTGTGGGTGCTGATGAGAAGTTGGTGTCTGCTTGCTGGGGTCACCTGGARCTGGGAGTCAGCCCCTGGCATTGCTGTTTCCTCTTGTCAGGGACTTGATTAAGGTGAAAAAGTGAAACAAGCAGGAGGTAAGAGATTAAGAGATTAAATATGATCAACTCCAGGCTGAAGTAGGAGCAGACYCGGTGGAGGTGAAAGGAGGAATGGGGAGGTTTTCCCCCAGGAGCTGGGATTTCCTGGCTCTGCCTTTTCATGCAGTTCATGGGGATTTGTCTGTCAGCATAATGATCCAGTTTGATCTGAGCGAGGTGGTTCTTTGGCCAGGAGTGGTCTGCAGGCAGAGGAGAGCAATGCTGAGTTTTGCACCTTCTCCAACCACTGCTGTGGTGTTGCTGGGGAAGACTGGGAATGCTGAGGCTGGTGGCTCACCCAGGTTTAGTGAGCATGGATGTGGAGATGATGATGGGAGAGCTCAAGGGCAGGTTGTGCTCCTCCAGATCCTTGTGAGCCATCWCTGCTGCGTCTGGGCATCTGCTCCCCTGCCTCCCTGGAGACTGCAGGTGCCCTTGGCAGCAGTCGCTTTCCCAATCCACGTCAGCCAGTCGGTGGAGCCTTAAACTCCCAGCTGAGCCAGCCTGGGGGTGCCCTGGAGTGGGAAGGACACGGCGAGCAGCACCGTGCTTGCGGCAGGGCAGGGGGCTYGGCACGTGCTGTCCCTGTCTGTCACCTTGTCCCGCTGGCATCGCCGTCTGCTGGGCTCCTGCACAYCGGGGTGCTGGCAAACACACGGGCACTGCAGGCAGATCCTTCTCCTGCAGCGTCCCTGGGCTCTGACATGGGCTGAAGCTGCCGGTTTGGTCCTGGGGAGGTGAGTGGGGAGGCAGCTCCGTGCCCGGGGAGCCGGGGTGGCTGTGCTGGGGGTGCCCAGGGAGCCGGGGTGGCTGTGCTGGGGGTGCCCATGGAGCTGGGGTGGCTGTGCTGGGGGTGCCCGGGGAGCCGGGGTGGCTGTGCTGGGGGTGCCCGGGGAGCCGGGGTGGCTGTGCTGGGGGTGCCCAGGGAGCCGGGGTGGGTGTGCTGGGGGTGCCCAGGGAGCCGGGGTGGGTGTGCTGGGGGTGCTGTGCCCCATGGAGCCGGGGTGGCTGTGCTGGGGGTGCTGTGCCCCATGGAGCCAGGCTGTGTGTGCTGGGGGTGCTGTGCCCCTGCGGATGCCGGCTCTGGCGGGATCCCGCGCAGGCTGTGGCAGGGAATGCTAATGCACAGCGCTGCAGCTTTGCAGTGCCAGCCAGCTCGGTGCTGCCTGCTGTGGGGGTGGCAGAGAGGGAGCAGGGAGAAGCTGGGGAGAGGGGGATGGAGCCTGTGGGGAGCTGCTGGCCCCTTGAGGAGGGGATCTCTAGATCATCRTTGCTGCTGTTGCTGTCTGCAGTGGCCTGCGCACCGCTGACCTTGCTGCAGCTGCCTGCATCCCTGCCCTGCACAGCCCATTCCCAAAGACCTATTGCTGCCCCACTTTGCTGTCGTGACTTATCCCAGGTCCCTGCAGCTCTGCCAGGCCAGGTGATAATAAACTGCCTTCCCCTTCAGGCTGTCAGGGGGATGAGACTGCCCTTGTTTGTCCTGACAGAGCTCCTGTAGCCATTCGTTTTTCCTGTCCCTTTAATTTAATTCCTTAGAGTGGCTGCTCATAAATCCTCTGTGCCTTTGTGAGCCTGTCTGGGGCCATGGCTACCACCTCCTGTCCTGCTGTTCTGCAGGCACTGCGCACCTGGCTCTCCTCATTCCTTTGCCCRTATTTTCAGTTCTTTGGTTCCTTGCTCTGTCATGACAGTTTTTCCTGTCTCCTAATGAGGTGCCTGGGCTGGGATGAGTTGAACAGCTCATCATCTTCTGTATGGATGTCCTGAGATGAGTCTGACCTTCCCTGGGGTGCAGGAAAACCCTAATAAGTGGGGAAAAAAGCACAGGGGTGCTTGGAGTGGAGATGAATTACAGAGGGGGAACAGCCGGTTCACTCCTGGTGCTGTGTTAAATAATAGAATCCTAATYTTTTTCTAAGTTGCTCTTGGGACCTTCCTGTTGTTTTAGAGGGTCTCTCTGATGTCCAGAGGGGAGGCTTGTCCCAGTGCCCTGGTCAGAAGGTCAGAAGACACTTAATTGAATTGTTGAACCAGAGAGGGGGAAGAAAGGAGGTTTTGGGGGTTTGATGGGCACAAACCATCTTCAAAATGATGTGCCAGAGCCTGTGGCTTTTGTTTACCCCTTTTCCTCCTGCATCCCTGAAGGAGGCTGGGTTTCCACTCTTATGTCAGTCCTTTGGAGATGGGAGAAGAGTTGGATACTCATTCCTCCCAGTCTTCAGAAGCATCTCTTGTCATCTTCTGAAGGTGTGGGGGTGGAGACAGCCCATCCTGGGAGCCCCTTCCCACGTGAGCAGCCACGTCTGGAGTGTGGGAAGTGTGCTGGAGGCAGGAGCACAGGGTTTTGTTTTGACCTTCCCCAAAATGCCAGGTTATCTTTTGCTGGGGACTGCCCTACCACAATACTTCCTTTGGGAACTGTGTTCTCTGTGCTTTCCAGCCTGTGCCAAATGTTGGGGTGGGTTCCTGTGCTCCCTGCTAGATGTTGAGGCTGGGGTATTTTGCTCTGGAAATCAGGTTTTCAAGGTCAGGTTGGAGTTAATCCTTTGTAAATGAGGATCCTGTCTGTGTTGCTCCTCTGAGGAGTTGGTGAGTGCCTCATCCCAGATTTTGGAAATGTGTGTGACTTCAGCACTCAGCCTGAGGCTTTGCTTGTACCTGGTTGTGTTTTATCACCAGGAGTTTCCTGTGGGTGATGGTCACATTTGCAGAGGGCTCGTTATGTTTCCTGCTGAGCCCTTTGAGCAGAGCTGCTTATCTGGGGCCTCTGGCTCACCTTCACTCAGCACATGGCGGTGACGTTCCAGGTGACTGTCCTGGGACCTGCTGGTGGCCCCGAGGGCCCACAGTGCAGAGGACTTTGTGCTAGAACTTCTCCCCGAGTGAGACTCAGTGAAACCAGGGGTTGGATCTGTAATGGGCTGGGAGAAGGGTCAGGGAGCCCCACCAAGGAGGAGCATCATGGTGCCACCTCAGCAGGTTGTGTGGAGCCCCTTCCCAGGGAAATTGGTAATTCCAGGGACTTGGGCACCCTGAGCAGTGCTGGAATCCACTCTGCACCATCCCTCTCTGCCCACATCATTCCTGCAGGCTCCTCTGGCATGGTTAAACCTTGGGAATGGGTGCTCTGGGACATCTTGGTTCATGGCCCAAAGGTCCATGCTGCTATAGTTTAGAAATGGTTTGGTTGGAAGGGACCTTAAAGATCACCCAGTTGCACCYCTYGCCATGGGCAGGGACACCTTCCACTGTCCCAGGGTGCCCCAAGCCCTGTCCAACCTGGCCTTGGACACTTCCAGATAAAGGGGCAGCCACAGCTGCTCTGGGCTCCCTGTGCCAGTCTCCCAGGGAAGAACTGGGGCTGTTTTTAGGCAGCTGATCTCCCCCCATGGGCTCTGTGCCTCTGGTGCAGCGGGAGGAGGAAGCTGAGGCCGGTGCTGCCTTTCGGAGCTGCCCCCATTGCCCTGTTGAGTTGGGCTGCTTGAACTGTGAATTTTAATTACACTTTGGGATCAATACGGTGGCCTTGGTAACGAGCTTATTGCTGCTGCAGAATCTGTTTACTTCAGGTTGGTGACAGCCAAAGGACTGAGGTGGCCGAGGACATGATGTTCCAGCTCCTTGAACAGGCTCCATTGTGATTGGGGTGAGGCTCCCGCAGCCCTTGGAGCTGGGTGCAGCTTCCCCTTGGCTGCCCCCACAGACCTGGAGCTGGCTGGCAGCACCCGTTGCTGCCTGCCTGAGGAGCTGCCTGCAKTCAGGAGCCAGGATTTGGGTGGGAGCTGCTGGAGCCTGCTTTATCTATGTGGTGTGGGTGGAGGGGGTCACTCCTTCTGGCCTTTTGAAGCAAGAAGMAGCAGGCAGCCTGGAAAAGGAGGCTCCTTTGGGCTTTGCCTTCCTGAAATTCATGTTTTAGTGTCCTCCTTCCAGATGAGGGTGAGGTTCAGCTTGTGTCTGCTGTTTTCTGCCTCTCCTCCTCTCGCCTCCCAACAGGGAGCCCCATATTTCACACATTCCTGCACTGTGGGGAGAGTTTTGCATCCAACCTGGGCATGTTTTGCAGCAAGAACATCTGGCTGATCCCTGTTGACCTTGGAGCTGTCAGCATCTTGCAGGCAGCACAGTGTCTCCTACACTAACTAACCCCTTCTCCAAATATTCTGTGAGCTTTCCACGAGGAAATCGCTTCCATCCCTCCTGCTTCCTTTAAAAGAAAGGGGCTTCATGGAATCAGCCCTGTTTGCAGGAAAAGCTTGGCCTTGCTCTGGCAGGAGTCAGTATCCAGGAGGGTGATGTTTGTCCATCCTGGTGGTGATTCCTCAGACTCCTGAGCAGGGAAAAGCCCCTGCTGAAGCCTGARGTTTCTCCTGCTTTGCTTCTCATCAGATGCATCAAAATCCAWGTAATTTCCAGAGCTGAAAGTAGCCTGTTGGTAAATGAGGAATGGGCACCTCTGGTGGAAGTACCACTGTGAGAGAGGAGTCAGGGCAGGGGGAGGATGGATTTCCAGTTTTCCAGGACAGGCTGCTGCTGTTTCCATGCTGATCCTGYGGGGTGTTTTACCTTAAAGCCATGACACAGGGATGGGGGATCAGCTAAGGGTACCTGAGAGTAGCTGSAGCCTCTCCTGAGTGGGATTTGCTGTTTTGGTTTTTTGAAAGACCAGTAGAAGTCTTGGAATTCTGAGATTCTCCAAGGCAGTTTGGGGGGGAGAAGAGGAGGCAGGTGGGGCACCCAGAGTGCCAAGGGGAGTGATTCCTCCCCCAAAACACAGGGGCTGCTTTAGGATTATGGAGCAGAARTTTGGGCTTCTCTATTTGGTTGGGTTTTTTGTGTCAAACCCTCCCTTCAGACCATGAGGTGTTGCTGAACGAGCCACTTGACTGTGCTTCCAAGTGTTCCCTTGGTCTCATACAACTGTGCTTGGAGAGGCATTTTCTAATTAGTTTAAAAATTGATGCTAATTAAAGCTGATTCCCTTTCAGCTCTGACACACAAACACATTTCCATGGGCTCCCAGCTCTGCCAGCTGGCCTGGTGGAGGCCAGCAGTCCTCAGATTGCCCCATAAGCTGCTGGAAGTGGTTTAACCCACACTCCTGGAATAGGGGAAGGGTCCTTAAAGCTCACCCAGTTCCTCCCTCTGCCATGGCTCCCAATCCCCCTCCAACCTGGCCTGGGGCACTGCCAGGGATCCAGGGGCAGCCACAGCTTCTCTGGGCACCCTGTGCCAGGGCCTGCCCACCCTGGCAGGGGAGAATTCCTTCCCAATATCCCATCCATCCCTGCCCTCTGGCACTGGGCAGCCATTCCCCTTGTCCTTGCAAGGACATGATCTTGTCTTTGTGCAGTTCTTCCACTGTGGTAACTCCAATTAATGCTGATTTTGCCACTGCCCAAACACGTGCTGTGCCATGGGCTGGGTGGGCACTGGGGATGGATCCCGAGGTGAGAAATCTGGGCTGGCTTTAGACCTGTTTGCCTGCTCATGGGGAGTATGGGGTTAACCTGGGAGGCATGACCAGAGTTCAGTGCCCTCAGGGATCCCAGACATTGGACTTTTGCTGTTCCTGTCAGGAAGGAGATATCCCTCTGTGYTTCACGGCATATCCATCAAAGCCAGGCCCAAGACTTTGCCTTGATTTTTGCAGGCCAAGGACTAGATGCCTCCTTATCTGCTGGTGGGGAGTTTTCCTTCTGCTCCTGCTGGAGCACACCTTTGACCTCCAGGTGTTTATGAGGCAAGATTTATCCCCAGTTACTATTTAACACTCAAAATCACATTTCTTTTATTGATTCCCTCCTTCTGTTTATTTTTCCTTTAACTGGCATATACARTGATTCCCATCATGACTGAAATCTTGTGGTGATTTCCAGCCTGTTAACCTTTGGAATGGGTCTCTTTCTTTCCTGGTGGATTGTTTTTTTTCTTTGCCAAGTGGAAGTTCTTAATTCTCCTCTTGGACTCACAGAAACTTGGTTTGTTTGTTTATTTTTTTTTCCCTCGGTGCTTTACCCAACCTTTCCCTGGCARTGGAGGATGGAGGTTGGGATCAGGGCTTGGCTGGTTTGCTTTGCCAGAACCTCAGTGCCCTTTTATTTCTTCACTGGGAGCAGTGTAAAGGTTTCCAGGCAGAGATTTGGCTGGGATTCCTGCCTGGGGAGTTGCTGGGGAGAGTGCCAGGCAGCTCTGTGCCTCTGGGGAGAACAGCCTGCCCTGTGAACCCTCTGGGAGGGAGAGGTACAGGTCCAGGAGCACCAAATTCCACAATTCCATTCACAGAGCAGCACCCTYGGGAAGCTCTTCCAGCTGGGATGTCTGAATGGAGCACTTGGGGATTCTTCTAAAAGTTGGGGAAACCACCAGGAGAAAGTTCTCCTCTTGCAAAGGCCACACCTGGAGCAGAAGCAGGGCCTTTTTCCTGGGGGTTGTTCCACTTCCAGCTCTCACAGAGGCCCTTGGTGCTCAGGCTGTGCAGGAGCAGGAGRTGCTTGCTGAGCAGCTCTCCTGCTCTTCCTGCATCCCTGTGGAATGAAGCAGTGGGCACTGCTGGGGAAAATCCCCCACCTTCCCCTGGCCMTGGGCTCTGCCTGGGGATTCATTTGCTGCTGGGAGGATTTGAACTGGGAAGCTGGTGGTTCTTCCATGGGCTTGGCCACAGTCTCATGTGAATTTGTGCAGCCCTTTGCCATCCATGTTTGGACTGGCAGCATGTCCAGAGCTTGGAGGTGGGAAAATGGGATGGTTTGAGTCACAGAGCCAAATCTGCCTCCAAACCCTCCCCTCCCCAGTGGTTTGGGGATGAGGATGGTGAGGGTGGGAGCCTTGCAGGTCCTGATCCCCCATCCCTCTGTTCTGAGTACCTCATTTTTCCTTTCTTTCCATCCTTAAGGAGTGCTGTGATCCAGAAATTCCCTTCCTGGCTGGATAACCTCACAGGAAAAGAACCCTAAAACCATCCCTGTCTGCCTTGCTGATTCCCACCCCAAAAATCCAYGTCCTGTTGGATCATGGAGCAGGAGCTGTGTCCTCCTGTGCGTCCCCTGTTTCCAGCCTCTTGTCTAGACACTGTCCTGTGGGAACAGGGGCTGGCTCTTCCAGCCTGGAAGCAGAGCAGAGGGGGCCTGAGGACAGGGCAGCCAAATCCTCTAAACAAACCCAGCCCTGGCATGGCCACAGTGGGAATGGGGCCAGCTCCAGGGGCCAGCACAGGGACACACACTGGGAGCACTGGGAACCTGCAGCTGGAGGCTTTGGGATGGTCACAGGGAAGCAAACGTGGCAATAGCTCTTTACTCCTGGTCAGGAAGCTTGGGGTCCCCTCTGGGATGTGGGTGGCTGTGAAAGCAGCATGGAAGGGTTCTGTCCCTTCACTCAAGCAAAGCTGCTCCTGTCTTCTTTTTGATCTGGAATGAAGARCACTGGTTATCTGACTTTGCTCCCCTCTGCTGATGAGGCTGAAGGGCCTCATTCCCTGGGATGCCTCTGCCCTCCCTGGAAGCTGTGATGAGTCCCTTCTGCAAATCAATGGATTAAAACAACTTGTCTTTAGAAATGCCCAACCCAGCTCCTCCTGAGGAAAAACCAGCAGCTCTCTGTCCTTCTGCAGATCTGGAATCCTGGGAGACTGAAACCTGAAGGTGCCCATCTCCAGGTGGGCAAAACCCAGCCCTGCTCCAAACTGCTGCTCCTGTCTCCTGTGGGAGCAGGGTGGTGAGGAGGAGGATGCTCATCTGAGCTGTAAAACATTCCTTGTCTGGCTGAATTTCCAGGAATGACAAAGAAATGGTGAACTTAAAAGACAGGTCACGTCAGGGCTGCCTTAGCAGCATCCAGCAGTGCCCTCCCAGCCTCTGCCAGGGAGTTTTTGTTTGAACATATTAAATAAAGGGGAACTGGCTGCACTGAATAGYCCTGATCCCTGCTGCTGGTTTTCTGCAGAACAAAGGGAAGGTCCCAGGACTCTGCATCCTTCCAGGCTTTCTCCTGGGAGGACAGAAGTGGGTTGCAGAGACTCTCCTGCTTTAGAGGTGGTTTTGTGTCTGTAGGAATGTGCTCTCCTCCCATTTTGCTGTTCCTCCCTGGGCAACTGTGCTGTGTCCTCACATCCACGGATGYCAGACTCAGAAGTCTGGAGGGTTTTAGATGGTTCATTGCTTCCTGCTTATCTTGGGTGATGTGTGGAGCCTGCTCCTGTCCCCCCTCCACTTACCCAGGACAGAAGTGGCTGGGAGGACACTTTCCCCATGGCTCTGTGTGTGCTGATAATTAGGTTGTCCCTAATAATAAATAATAATAGTTAAAAAGGGATTGCTGAAGCAAACCTGGGGTTGCTAGAAATAGAGCCTGGAGCTGCTTCCCCATGTCCTTTCCCCYGTGGAGCCTGTGCATTGATGAGCCATGTCAGCTGTGAGTTGGTGGATGCTTTCCAAAATCTGTCTTCCTTCTACAACCTGCCCCTGCTCTCCCCCAGGGCTGCATGGGATGCAGTCAGGGATGTGTAGCACAACAAGGGAGCTTAAGCAACCTCTCTGGAGCTGTTCTGGGAATGGAAGAAGTGTTAAAATGAAAAGTGGGATTGTCCTGTGTGAGAGGGACATACTGGGCTCATCTGTGCCTGGGGTAAATCCAGCTACATCTACAACTCCCTCTCCCTGGAGTCAGGGAGTGGAATTTTCTTGCTCTGCCAGCTCCAAAAACTGCTCTCCTGGCTGACTACTGGGGAAGTGCTTGGGATCAGCCATGGAGGATGGCACACCCTGCAGTCATGAGCTGCCAGTTTGGWGAGATGGTACCAATCCAGACCTGCAATCTGTTTGCCTTCCCTGTGTTGCAATAATTAAACAAATGAGGCTGTGTGTGCTGGGGACACTTGAGCTGCTGGGTTTGGTGCTGCCCCACCGGTGTTTTCAATGGATTTATCCTTATAAATAAGGATGAGAGGCTTGTTCAGGCTGGTTTTCCAGCTTCCTGGTGGTTTGGGATGCTCCAGGCAGTGTGGACAATGCTCCCTCAGCTCCAGCTGTAGCCCTGGGAAGGGTGGGTTGAGCTGAACACGAGCGGCTGTTGTTGGGAAATGTCAGATCTGGCAATGGGCACAGTGGCAGTGSATTTCCCAAAGGTACAAAATGCTGTCCTGCCTTGGTGTGACTGGGAGCAGGCAGTGCCCAGCRATCCTCTGGAAGAACTTTGCAGAAGATGGTGGATCCTGCTGTTTTCCTGCAGAACACATCCCAAAATCCCTGCTGTTCCAAGCGAGGAGCTGCTCATTTGACCCCTTAGGTCTCCAGCCCCGTCTCCTCCTTTTCCAGGGCAGTGATGCTGAAAACCCCTGGCTTCATTCCTGTGCAGGGAAATGGGTGCTGTCTTGTTTTCCCTCCTTGATCATGAATTTCTGGGATGAAAAAATATTTTCCTTGCTCTGAAACCCTTGTGCTCCACCCGGTTGCAAAAGCAGGATGAAGTTTGGGATGCGATTCCTGACCGCACTTTTGGGAGCTGCTCAGGGCCCTGCCTGGGAATGCTGCTCACTCCAATTCCCATGACAGGCTGAGGGATTAGGAGATTTTCTCAGTCTCCTTAATGCAGCTCGAGCTGCTGGCACGTGGAGGGCTCTGCTCACGCACCTCTGCTCCCCTGCCCTGGCCCGGCTCCCTCGGCTCCCCGCGCGCTGCCGGACACCGCGGTAATTCCCCGGGCTCTCAGGGGTTGGATTTTGGATGCTTCATTGGATTCGGGTGCTGTTCGTGGTGTTTGATGATAATTTTAGCCAGGGCAGATTTTGCTAAGCTGGGGAGTTCAGMTGAGCCCTGGTAAAGCCACGGTAGGGATTACTGGGGGTAATTCAGCACTTGGTTTGTTTAGCGGTTGCTTTTTCTCTCCCCTTGGATTCAATCCCCTTTTCCCCATGTTTCTAAACCTGCTGTTTCTCTTGCAGAGTGGGGTTGTGCCTCAGAGCTGGCTCAGCACTCACAGCTGGAGCCCTGGAGGGGAGGTGGATTGTGGTGTGGGAYGTTGTGGGACTGGGCAGTGCAGCATCCCTCTATCCCATCCTCTCTTTTCCACTGCATCCCAAAGGAGCTTTCTCCCTGAGACCACCCAGACAGCACATTTCCCTGAAGGGAATTGCCCTGTCCCAGAGCTCACACATCCTGGGTGCTGCAAGCCAGGACAGACCTGCACTCTGGGCTGGAGCATTGTGCCTTGTGCTTTTTCCCTCCTGGGTCACCTCTTCCCTGGAAACCTTTCCCTGAGATACAAAAAATTCCTCWGCGAGCACTCTAAGCTGTTCTAATGCCAGCAGCTGTTTTATGCAGAATGTTTTTTATACCCTCTGGTTTGATGAGCTGCCAGAGGAAGAGCTTGATGTGAAGGCATGGAAATCTTGTGTCCTGAAATTGCTGSTACTTCTTYCTCCTTGGAAGTGCCCAGGAGCAAYACCCCAGCAYGGAAGTAGCACRRGCCTATCCCAGGCTRTGTGGGGAGGATTGATCCAAGCAATGGACCTTGAACAAATTCCAACAACATCATTCCTTGTTGGCTGCTCCTGCCACACACCCTGAGCACAATGTACCTGCCTGGAAATGCTTCTGCCCCTCTAATCCCTGGAACAAACCTTCCTGTGGGGATGGGGGTTGTGGTGGCCTCTGGATCTTTCCTCTACTCTCCCATGGGGATAGAGGTTTTAATGCCCTCCAGGTCCTCCCTCTGATTTCTCACAGGGATGAGGGTTGTGATGTCCTTCACATCCTCCCTCTGCTCTCCCGTGGGGGTGGAGGTTGTGATACCCTCCAAATCCTGCCCTCTGCATCCTCCCTCTGCTCTCCCATGGGGATGGAGGTTGTGATGCCCTCCAAATCCTCCCTCTGCACCAAAAGACCTCAAACAATCACAAAACCAAACCTTCTATCTCCATTTCTCATTCCTGTTCCTTCCACTAATACTAACTACAGTAGTTTGCATCAGAATCCAGCTGGAGTCTGCTGGGAGGTCTGGTTGGGGAAGCAGATACTGGGCTGTGATGTGTCCAGGATGGAGGAGCAGCAGCAGCACCCACAGGAATGCCTGGGATGYTTGGCTGGGTGTGGTGATGGATCTGGTCTGTGCCAGGCAGTTCTGGAAGGGATGCTGGAGTCCCCACATCATCCCTCCTTGGAGTGAGCCATGGGTTTCATGCCCCCTTGTCCCTTCCCAGGTGGAATACCTTGCTGGTTTTGGCCCATCTGCTGGGATTCTTTAGAATTGTGGCTACTTTTTCCACCCCAAAAAGCTGTGCTGGTGCTGCAGCCACCCAGTTCCAGCTTGTGCAGATTCCTCCTTTCTGGAATGCATCATTTCAACTAAATAGTTTCATTCTTCTCCCCTCCAAAGGCTGTTTCCTGCATCAAAGCTTTCAGGGAGCTTTTGGGATGGCTGTGGCACAGAAAACCCCTCCTTGAGGCCGCTCTGGGCTGTCTCTTTCCATCATCTTGATTTCTCCAGCACTCCTCCCGAGGTCTCCTGGGTCTCAGGGATRCTTTGTTAATCCCACTCCCTGCCCTGACGTCTCATCCCTGTTAAATGGCAAAATTAAATCCTGCAGTGATGTGATCTGAGCGAAGGGGCCGTGCTGGGGTCCTTTGTCAGGGTCTCCTGCATGGCAGGGAGAGGGCTGCAGGCTGGATTTGCTGGTGCTTTCCCCGATTCCCTTTCATCTCTTGTTGCCTTTCCCTGGCAGGAGCAGCAATAAGGCCCTTTGCTGGCTGCTCACTCGGGGTGAGCACAGCAGCTGAGCAGTTTTGGGCTATTTTTCCTCTCTTTTTGGCCCAACACAGTTGAATTTGATGATCTGGTGGAAGGTGCTGGAGCCTTGAGTTGCCTCTGGCTGAGAGAGGTGGCTGTTWTGGGGGTTCTCTTCCAATGGAAACATCTTGTCCTGCAGAGGAGGCTGAAAGCCAATGCAATGTCAACTTCTTTTTGTTGAAATGTTCTCTCTTGCTGAGGTTTTTTTCCTGTGCTTTCAGTGTCAGTTTTGGAAGGATGTGTGGTGTTTTTAACCTGCGGGGTGCTCTGCTCCTGGGGAAGAGCCTGGAACCAGGGATCTGCTGGGACCACCCCAGCTTTCTTGCTGCTGCATTTTTGGGCAGAAATCTGCCAGGATTGGTTGGGGCAGGGGCTGGGAGAGCAGGGGCTCTGCCTGCATGTGGGGTGTGGGTTATACAAGGAGTGTGATCCTGAAGGAGCCTTAGGGAGCTGGGAATGGGTTAAAGGGGATGTTTCAGGGTGCTCTTTTTATCTTGAAGTGTTGTGTCAAATCTGCAGGGTGACAAAAACCTGGTGGCAGTTTTCAGGTAGAGGATGGGATTTAATTTTTGGYATCTGTAGCCTTGTATTTGGTGATGTTAATTTTTGTGGACTGGATCTGTGGGTCCCTGGGGCTTGGGGATGTGTCATGCCCTAAGGATCCCCTCCTGATTTAGCACTTCTGTCCTTTGCCCCCAGCAAATCCAATTTGCAGATGACATGCAGGAGTTCACCAAATTCCCCACCAAGACGGGCCGGCGCTCCCTGTCCCGCTCCATCTCCCAGTCTTCCACTGACAGCTACAGCTCTGGTAGGTGCCAGCTCCTTGTCCTCGTGTGTTCCTCTCACAAACCCAGCRTGGCTGCTGCAGGGAATGTGCTGCTCACACCCTGGGGCAGGATTTGTGCTGCTGTTTGTACCTGGATGCTGAGGGAATGATTCCAGGCAGTCCCAAAGCTCAGGCGTTGATTGCCAGTTGATAATCCTGTTAMCTCTGGGTTGTTTTAGAGAAAAAGAGTGCAAAATTCCTTCAGGGTGTTGGCTTTCCTTAGGAGRTTGGTAGTTTGAGCCATGAGTGAAATCTGGGAAGGGAAACAGAGCAGAAACCTGAAGGGTGGGAGGTTCCTGGATTCATAAAGCCTGGCATAACACTCGTTCCTCTTTTGGTTTAGCTGCTTCATACACAGACAGCTCTGATGATGAGGTGTCCCCCCGAGAGAAACAACAAACCAACTCCAAGGGCAGCAGCAATTTCTGTGTGAAGAACATCAAACAGGCAGAGTTTGGGCGCCGCGAGATTGAGATTGCCGAGCAAGGTACAACGTGGAGAGTGGGGCTGCTGGGGCTGGGGACAGGTTCTGGAGTCTGGGAGCTGAGCAGTGGCAATTCCCACTCCTGCTGCAGCCTTGGATATCCTGTGTCATCCCCCAAATCAGTTAGGGAAGAGCGAGATGTGCCAGCAAACGTTGATGCTGTGTCCCTTCCCTTTTCTAGCAGGAGCAGAGCTCTTGCAGGGTTTAATGTTTTGTTGGCTTTGGAWGGACAAGGATGTTGTAATACCTTCAGAGACCTGAAAGCTGAAAATCCCAACCCCTTCCTCTGGGGGTGGTGGGAAGCTGAATTGCCATTTCCAGTGGGGTGTTGGGTATCTCTCCTTTCCTTTTAGAAGGGGAAGATAACCCAGGCCCTTTAAAGCAGCTCTTCTGAGATGTGGCAGCTCTGTTTTCAAGTTCAGGTGCTTCACCTGCTGCCACAGGGCTGGTGACTGTCCTTTGGAGCCTTCCCCAGGCAGTGCCAGTCCCAGACCCCTCCTTGCCTCTCTCCTTGTCCCTTGGTCATGTGACAAATGACACTGGTGTTTTGGTCCCGTTTTGCACAGACCTACCAGGCCAGGGATGAGGAGTTTTCTCCCTGCCTGTGTAACAGCTACAGCAGAAATTTTGGGGCTAGAGGTATCCTGGGAGKCCCTGAAAGGAGGGGAGCTGTGGCAGAGAGAGCTGTGGACTGAACCAGCGTTGAAACCTCTCTTCCTTTTGCAGACATGTCTGCTCTGATTTCGCTCAGGAAACGAGCCCAGGGGGAGAAGCCTTTGGCTGGAGCTAAAATTGTGGGCTGTACCCACATCACAGCACAGACTGCAGTGAGTGSCTGCTTATTTGGGGGGCCTGGGGTGGGGCATCAGCTTTTCCCTGGGGATCAAAGTTCTGTATCTCTTTGGTGTGGGAGAAGGCACATTCAGTGGAGTCTGGARGTGTTTTGGAAAGGTTGTGCTGGTGCCATTTCCCCAGGGCAMTGTTTGGTTCCTGTGCCCATCACTGCTGCCCGAGGCCTGCCCTTGTGCTGAGGGCACCCCTGACCCCTGGGGGCATCCCTCACCTCTGGGGTTATTCCTGACCCTGGGCCATCCCTGACCCCTTAGAGCACCTCTGACCCCTGGGGTTATCCCTGACCCCTGGGCCATTCCTCACCCTGGGGCATCCCTGACCCCTGGGACACCCCCTGACCCCGGGCCATCCCTGACCCCCTGGGTTATCCCTGACCCTGGGCCATCCCTGACCCTTTGGAGCACCTCTGACCCCAGGGTTATCCCTAACCCCTGGGACAYCCCTGACCCCTGGGTAATCCCTGACCCCAGGGTTATCCCTGACCCTTTGGAGCCTCTCTGAGCCCTGGKTTATCCCTGACCCCTGGAACACCTCTGACCCTGGGACAACCCTGAGCCTGGGACATCCTTGATCCCTGGGAGATCCCTGACCCCTGGGCCATTCCTCACCCTGGGACACCCCTGACCCCTGGGTTATCCCTGCCCCCCCTAGACATCCCTGTCCCCTGGGTTATCCCTGACCCCTGGGTTATCCCTGCCCCCCTAGACACCCCTGATCCTGGGACATCCCTCACCCCGGGACATCCCTGATCCCTGGGAGATCCCTGACTCCAGGGTTATCCTTGTCCCCTGGGAGATCCCTGGCCCTGGGACATCCCTGTCCCCTGGGAGATCCCTGACCCCAGGACATCCCTGACCCCAGGGTTATCCCTGACCCTTGGGTTGTCCCTGTCCCCTGGGAGATCCCTGACCCCCAGTAGATCCCTGTCCCCTGGGTTATCCCTGACCCCTGTGACATCCCTGACCCCAGGCCGTCCCCGCTGTCCGCAGGTGCTGATCGAGACGCTGTGTGCCCTGGGGGCGCAGTGCCGCTGGTCTGCCTGCAACATCTACTCCACCCAGAACGAAGTGGCTGCAGCCTTGGCAGAGGCTGGTGAGTGCAGCCAGGCCAGAGCCCTCCCAGCCCTGCTGCCTCCCTGGCCTCACCCCAGGGGAAATCTTCTGGGGAACTTCCCATTTTATTCGTATATATTTAGTTTTATATTTATATATATATTGTATATATTATATATATATATACATTTATTTATTTATTTATATTTATATATTTTATTCTACTTATGTAGATCTTAAAAATATTTAATAATAAATAATATTATTTTTATTTATAGAATATAAATTTGTAATTATATTTAGAAATTTTTATACTAGGAATTTATAAATATATACACATTAACCTAAATATGCAATATAAAAAGATGAATGCATGTATAGATATTTATAAAATGGTTATAGATATATTTTATATAGAATATAAATAAAAAAGAAGTAAAATATAAACAAACTAAATAGGAATAAATACAAAATTATAAAAACATAGAATATATTTCAATTTTTTATTTGGCCATATTTTAATTCAAATTTATTTATTTTTATACTGTTTATTGTTAGTGGTATTGTTTTTTAATTATTTATTTATTATTATTATTTATTTGGGTTTTTTGTTTTTTTTTTCTTCTATTTCTGTTTTAGGGAATTAATATTTTTAGGGAATATCTCCTAGGGAGGGATGGACAGGTGTGATCTTGGTGTGGGCTGTGATGTGATCTGTGCATGGCCCCTTGGCTCTTGTGTCTGTGTGTTTGTGGAGCTGGCCGAGCAGAGAGAGCTCTGCCAGGCCCAGCAAACTCCAGGGATGCTCTGTGCTTTCAGGTGTTGCAGTGTTTGCCTGGAAAGGGGAGTCAGAGGATGATTTCTGGTGGTGCATTGACCGCTGTGTTAACGTGGATGGCTGGCAGGCCAACATGGTGAGGAGCCTTCTCCAGCCCTTCCTCTTCCTCCCTTCCACCCTGGGGCTGTTCCTGGGAGCCTGCTGGCCTCAAAAGGGCCTCTGACCCCCGTTAAAAGGGGGCTCTTGGAGAACAGCAGCTGGAGATGAGCTGGGAGCAGCCATGGGGATGTCAGGAGCTGCAGAGATGATGTCCTGAGCTGGCACATCCCAATGGCAAGGGAACAGCTCCTGGGGGAGTTGCCCTGAGCCAAGAAATGAGACTTGTTTCCCCCAGCAGGAGCTGCCCCAGCCACATCTCAGCACAGATGCCATCTGCCCTCTCCCTTGCAAAGCTGGGGTCATAGTGGGGASCTTCCCCTTGTCAAAGCCCATGGTCTTTGCTCACAGTGATGGGTCCCTGGGCCCTGACACCTCCCACAGCCTCTCCTCTCCCGTTTGCTTTCAGGGCATGAATGCTGTGGCATCCTGAGCTCAGTGTAGTTAGTTAGAACTGCCTGTGGTTACCTTTCTAGGCTGCAGAGCAATAGCAGAGGCAGGAAATCCTGTTAGGACCCAGCAGCTCCACACAGGGGTAAGGAATCTCAGTGTTTTGCAGGAGATCCCAAGTTGCAGGCACCTAGGGGAACCTGGGAGTCCTGGCCCCCAGGCCTCTGCCCAAACAGCCCCTCCAGCAGTGCCTGAAGATGCTCCTCCAAATCATTTYCCCCRTCCTGTCCTCAGCCAGTGCATTTCCCAGAGGGAGGCCTGACTGCTCCCTGTCCTTCCTTGCGTTTCTCTAGATCCTGGATGATGGTGGGGACCTGACCCACTGGGTTTATAAGAAATACCCCAGTGTGTTCAAGAAGATCCGTGGGATTGTGGAGGAGAGCGTSACTGGTGTGCACAGGTGGGAGCTTTGGGAAGGCACATCCAGAGATGCCAGGGGGTTGCTGCTGTGTGCTCTGACCTGCCTCTGCCCTCTCCCAGGCTGTACCAGCTCTCCAAGGCTGGCAAGCTCTGTGTCCCAGCCATGAATGTGAATGACTCTGTCACCAAGCAGAAGTTTGATAACCTGTATTGCTGCCGGGAATCCATCCTGGATGGGTGAGTGCAGCTCTTTTCCCCTCTGGCACTTCCATACGGGTGGGTTTGGCTCTGGCTGCTCTTAAGCAGAGATCAGGCTGTGCTGTTTTGACCTGGTTTTGGGCTTGACTGATCCCAACACAGGTCTCTCTCTGTCCCCCAGCCTGAAGAGGACCACGGATGTGATGTTTGGAGGGAAGCAAGTGGTGGTTTGTGGTTATGGGGAGGTGAGTTCTGTGAGCAGTGCTGGCCTCTCCCAAGCTCAGCATCCTGCAACTCCCTGTGCAAAGGCCACTCGCCCTTGCTCTAAGGATTAGATCCAACCTGGTGAGCAATAACCAGGGAAATCTTGCTGGAATCTGCTGGGAGRATGGAGATCAAGAATCAGATTTCCCAGTTTGCCGCAAATGAACTGGGCTGCACAGCCAACAGTTGCTGGGAGCACTGGCCTGAATTCTAACTMCCCATGGGTACTCCCATCTGCTGTCCCTGGCCCAGGTTCAGCATCCAGCCTGGCTGTCACTGAGCTGGGCAGGCAGCTTCTCCCTGGGAATAATTCTCTGGCAGAGGGAAATTGTGTAATGGACTTGTAACTGATTCTACCATGGAAGAGYTGGAGCTGCCACCTTCCCTCCATCTGTGCCTGTCCATGTGGGTGTTTATCTTCCGGCACTGTGCAGGGACTGGCAGGAGCTGCAAAGGCTCCTCCCAGCAGGAATTTGCTCCCTGATTCATTTAAGCACCAGTGCAGCCCAGCTTTGCTCAGCCAAGAGGCTGTGCTGGCTCTCACTGAGCACTCTGGGCTGCTGCCTGTCCTCCAGGCAGGAGCTGTGCTGGGCCCTGTTGTCTCCAGGGTCTGTCCCAAGCTTTACTGGACTTCRTCACAACAGGAAAGTCAGAGAATCCCAGGCTTCCAACCCATATTTGGGTTGGAAGGGAACYTCAAGCTCTTCCAGTTCCACTCCCTGCCATGGATAGAGATACSTTCCACTARACCAGATTGCTCCAAACCCCAKCCAAMCTTGAACACTTCCAGGGATGGGKAGCCACAGCTTTCCTGAGAAGTCCATTCCAGTGCCTCGCCACCCTCACAGGGAAGAATTCCTTCCCACTATTCCATCTCCCCCTGCAGTGGGAAGCCATTCCCCGTTGCCCTGTCACTCCATCCCTTGTCCACAGTCCCTCTTCAGCCCTCCAGGAGCCCCTTTAGGCACTGGAAGGGGCTCTGGGCTCTTGCTGTAGCCTGCTCTCCTCCAGGCTGAACACTCTTAGCTCTCCCAGCCCATTCACCCTAAATGGTTTCCCCTTTGGATGTGASTTGGAGTTGCAATTGGTCCTGCCTGGGTGTGCTCAGTAGACCCAAGGTTGGAGCTGGGTGATAGGTGAGGTCTCTCTGGAAATGTGTTTGGTCCAGCCCCTTGCTGGTCACAAAATGGGGCTGAGTAGAGTCGATGCAGCAGAGCCAGGTGTTGGTGTGGGTTGGTGATGTGGAGAGCTGGACTTGGTTTTARTTTTCCTGAGATGCTGTTGCAGGACCCCTGTGCCCCCTATGCTGATGTGGGCAGCATGGCATGGAGTGTCTGCCCCCTGAGGAGTGCAGGATGGCTCTGAAATCCTGYAGCTTAAAGGCAAAGGGGCAGTGTGTGCTCCTCTAGGCTGTCTTTAATTCCTGCTTGGAGAAAAGCTCCTGCAGTGCTGGGGCTGCACAAGCTGTGAGAGCATTGGGTTGGGAAAGCTCCTGCTGTGGACATTTCTAGATGGGGCGGCCACAGCTTCTCTGGACAACCTGAGGCCAGGGCCTCATCATTCCCACAGGGGAGAATTCCTTCCCAGTATCCTGTCCARTCCTGCCTTCTGGCAGTGGGAAGCTGATGGCCTTGGAGGGGGAGCTGGGCTTGTGGCACATGTGCCATTCACCAGGTACATCCTGAGCTGCTCCTGGCATTGAGCAGGTGGCTGGGATGAGGATCTTCCAGCCTGGGCTGTTTAGGACAGGGACTGTAGCTCTGGTGTGTCTGTGCCACCTCCCTGTGATCCTTTTGCCCTGGCAGGTTGGGAAGGGATGCTGTGCTGCCCTGAAAGCCCTGGGAGCCATCGTGTACGTCACCGAGATCGACCCCATCTGCGCTCTCCAAGCCTGGTAAGGGATTCCCTCTGTGTGGGAGTGTCTCTCTGTCTGCYCTTCCAAACCCTGCCAGAGGCTGGAGTGAAGCCAGGGGATCTGTGGCTCATTTTGGAGAGCATGCACCTTGTTGGGGTGTGATGGGGAAGGGCTCAGGCAGCTTTCAGGGATGGGGTACTGGGCAAAAGGTGTTCACTGGCTGGTTTGGGGAGGCTCCTCAAGCCTCTGTGCCACACATTSCTGGCTCATCCAACATTGCCAACAGTGGGTTGGACATCTGAACTGTTGCACAGCCCTCATGGCACTGGTGTCCCTGGAGGGATAGAGGAGAGCCTGGGCTGCTGCCAGAGCAGTTTGGAGCTGCTGAGATCCCTCRTGGCCTGGGGCAGAGAAGGAACAAGTTTCTCCTCCTCATCATGCTCCCTATTCCCCTTTTTTTGCCAGCATGGATGGATTTCGGGTGGTGAAGCTGAGCGAAGTAATCCGTCAGGTGGATGTTGTCATCACCTGCACAGGTAGGGAYAGACAAGGTTGCAGCAGGCTGAGGAGCATCATTCCCAAATGGGTCTCAAGGGAGTTGAGAATGAAGGACATTTCACTGCTGTGTGCTCCTAATTTTCCTCAATAGCTGGGCTCTGCCAGGAGCTTCTCCTCCTGATTTGCTRTTTGACCACAGTCCTGGCCCAGGGCAGAGGGACATCTTGGCTGCATGTTCTCAGGGAATTTTGGGATCTCCTAGAGCCTGGTTAATTCATGGGAGCAAAGATCAAAGGTTTGGGCACTGAACAGGCTCCCCAGGGAATGGTCATGGTCCCAGTCCTGCTGGAGCTTAAGGGATGTTTGAACAATGCTCTCAGGCACAGAATGGGGGTGTTGGGGGTGTCCTATGCAGGGTCCAGGAGTTGGCCTTGATGACCCCTGTGGATCCCTTCCAGCTCAGGATATTCCACRACAGCACTTGTCCCACATTCCCTGCTGTCACAGCCAGAAGGGCTCATGTCCCAGGGCAGTTCATCTGATGCTGCCCCAAGCTGAGCTTCTCAGACTCGAGTTCAGGGAAGCAGAAACCAGAGGGTTTGTGTTCCCACTGCTGTGGGCTCAGCTGTGCCCTCTGTGCCTGCAGGGAACAAGAACGTGGTGACCAGGGAGCACCTGGACCGGATGAAGAACAGCTGCATCGTGTGCAACATGGGCCACTCCAACACCGAGATCGACGTGGTGAGTGCCAGCACCTCTGGCTGTGCTGTGCCAGCACCTCTGGCTGTGCTGTGCCAGCACCTCTGGCTGTGCTGTGCCAGCACCTCTGGCTGTGCTGTGCCAGCTCCTGCTGTCACTGCAGCCTCCTCCTCTCCCTCCTCTTGCAGACCAGCCTGCGCACGCCGGAGCTGACGTGGGAGCGGGTGCGCTCGCAGGTGGACCACGTCATCTGGCCCGATGGGAAACGGGTGGTGCTGCTGGCAGAGGTGTGTTCAGAGCTGGGCCCTCATGCTTTGTGCCTCCATCAGGAAATCGCAGATTTAGCCAGGTGGAAAAGTGCTGGGTGCAGCTTCAGGGCTCAAAAGAAGTTTTTTTTTAGTTATTTTATTTATTTTTCTTTTTCATTTTCTTGAGGGTGAGTGTGTCRTATGCATGCATATGTCACATGCAGCCACAGAAGTGCCATCTGGCTCTGTTCTTCYGAGCTGGGATTCATCCCACTCAGGCAAACCCCATCTGTGCAGGGTTTCCCAGGTGCTGGGTGGCTCCTCTTCCCACAGGAGCTGTTCTGGCAGGAGGAGGGACTGGCTTTTCTAAGGTCCAAAACATTCTCCTGCTTTGAAATGAAGGGTTAAGGTGGAAACTGGAGCAGACTTGAAATGCTCTGGTTCTCTGTGCTCCTGTCCCCTGTGCAGGGAGGGGGTGGAGGTGAATCCTGTGTGGGAGCTSAGTTTGGTTTGGATTTGGGAGCATGTCCAGCTCTGTGCTGACTCCTCCTGCTTTGTCCCAGGGCCGTCTGCTCAACCTAAGCTGCTCCACAGTTCCCACCTTCGTTCTCTCCATCACGGCCACCACGCAGGTCCGTACATGGGTGGGGCCCCGCATGAGCCTCAGGGTGGGGATGGTTTGGAAGGAGCTGGGAACAGGCTKGGATTGGTCCTTGAGGTGGCACCACTGCCAGAAATACCATTTTGTCTGGGCTGGAGTTATTGCTGGCGTGGACCCAGTGTTTTGGGTACAGCAAGTTTTGGGAGGGCTTTTAAATGAGTGGTTTCATGGCACAGATCCTGCTGGGCTGGAAGACAGCTTTAARCTTTCCCCAGACAGGTTAGAGCCCTCCTAGGACAGGTTTGAGACCCCCTAGCATGAGTTTAACCTTCCCCAGCACAAGTTTAAGTCCCTCTAGCATGGATTAAACTCCCTCAGCATCAGTTTAAGCCCACGTAGCACATGTTTGAGCTTACCTCAAGGGAAGGCTTTGTTTGGGCTGGGAACATGGAGGGGGTTGATGGGATTTGGAACACGGAAGGGACTGGTGGCACTGGGAACACTGAGGGGACTGGTGGCACTGATGCTTATGGGGAAGGACAGCCAGGCTGACAGTGGGGAATTCCCTTACCCTCACTCCTGTCAGCCAAGTGCACAGGGAACRGGCCTGTTTTGGACTCGGTTCCCAGCAGTGGAAGCACTCAGGGGGTGCAGTTCCATCTGTCCTGAAGGAATGACCCTGGTTTTTGGATGCTGCCAGTGTCTGARGAGCAGCCCCTCCATTTCCATGTGCTGCAGCAGCTGGGTGCTTTAAGAGGAGAAGAGCTGCTAACCCTAAACCATCCTCATGTTTTTCCCTGGGGTGTTGAGCTCAGATTCTGCAAACAAGCTGGGTGGCATCTCATCCCTGCTCTCTGATCCCTCCAGTGGGATTAGACACCCAGACAGGGATCTACCTGGGGTGGGAGCCTTTCCCTCAAGGCGTGCTGGAAATGGTTGCACTGTCCCTCCAGCTCACAGATCCTTGTCTGCCTTTGTGAGCTTTGTCCTGGCCAAGCTGGTGGCCATGGCTGACCGTTCCCAGCTCATCCCTGTGCTCTCTGCAGGCTCTGGCTCTGATTGAGCTCTACAACGCCCCCGAGGGCCGGTACAAGCAGGACGTTTACCTGCTGCCCAAGAAGATGGGTGAGTGAAGGAACTGAATTTTCCCTGGGGAATCCRAGTGCCACCAGTGTCAGGAGAACTCAAACCTGGGCTGGGAAACACTTGCAGAGGGGCTGTGAGTTCAGGGAAGCCACCAGAGGCAGTGACCTCCAAATACGTGGGGTTTATTTGATTTATTTTCATTAGAGTTCTGCAGCATGGAAGAAATCCCACATCCTGCAGCTTCCTTTCTCTGGGATTTCCCATGCCCTCCTTGTGCCTTTAGGGGCACATCCAGCCCAGGCTTGGGCTCAGCTCTCCTTTGGGAGATGGTGAATCTGGGGTGCTGCCCTTCCAGCCACACCTTCCAGCCATCAGCTCCCCGTGCTGTGGTGGGGGCTGTGGGCCCTGATGCAGTTTCCCTGTCCCCAGATGAGTATGTGGCCAGTTTGCACCTGCCATCGTTCGATGCCCACCTGACRGAGCTGACGGACGATCAGGCCAAATACCTGGGACTCAACAAAAAYGGGCCTTTCAAACCCAACTACTACAGGTGAGAGCTGCCAGGGCACSAGCTCCCAGCTCCCTGYTGSTGTTCTGCCTCCAGCTCCAGGSTCTCCMA
>CADDXX010001205.1:19223-30392 GCA_902810485.1 Alauda arvensis | reverse complement strand
CATCCCCCGGCCCCGCTGTGACACATCCCCCGGCCCCGCCGTGCCGCGTCCCTCGCAGCGTGTGCCCGGCGGGGCCGTGCCCAATGCCCGCCTTGCCCTGCAGTGCGGGACAGGAGGTGGCCGGAGCTGGAGCGCACACAGCACCGCACCCACGCCATGCGCCTGCTGGACGGGCTGGAGGTGACCGCGCGMGAGAAGCGGCTGCGCGTGGCCCGCGCCATCCTCTACGTGGCACAAGGTGACAGCGCCTSTGGTCCTGCTCTGCCCCGCTGCTCGGGGCTTGGGATGGGATGGGGTTAACAGAGAGGGTTTATGTGTGTTGGACAGGATAGTCATGGGTTATATAGTTAATATAGAGATAAGTGTTATATATATAGATAAGTATTATATATATTGTATAGTATAGTCATGGGTTATATTGGGATGTGGTTAATATGGATAGTTTATATATATTGTACAGTATAATCATGGGCTATATAGTTAATATATAGATAAATATTACATATCTTGTACAGGATAGTCATAGGTTATATTGAGATGTGGTTAATATAGATAAACATATTGTATATATTAGACAATATAGTAATAGGTTATATTATGATATAGTTAATATATGCAAGTATATATTATATATATTGTGCAGTATAGTCGTGGGTTATATTGGGATGTGGTTAATRTGGATAGTTTATATATATTGTGCAGTATAGTCATGGGTTATATAGTTAATATATAGATAAGTATTATACATAGAGATAAGTATGAAGCTGAATCTCATGGSACCACATAGTTCAGAGCAGTTAGGCCCAAAATTTGGCTGATTTCCCTGTGTTATCCCAAAGAGGGCAGTTCCATCCCAGTTTTCTCCCCAGTTTGGAGGCTGTGTTTTCCATGGGAGGTGCTGTGGGAGGGCCCTTGGATCAGCAGGGTCTGTTCACAGGCACCTTTGGGGAGTGCAGCTCCGAGGCCGAGGTGCAGGCGTGGATGAGGTACAACATCTTCCTCCTGCTGGAAGTGGGAACCTTCAACGCCTTGGTGGAGCTGCTCAACATGGAGATTGAGTGAGTACTGCAGCAAAACACCTCAGSAGTGGCTCTGGAGCTCACCAGAGGGACTCCTGTTGTCCTGGGTGGATGTGGAATGTGGGATTATCCCTGATTTCTCCTGAAATTCCCGATGAACCAAACTGCCTGGCAGCAAACAGGCAGCTCTGCTCCTCCTCCTGCAGCTGCACTGGGAGYTCATGGCAGCAGTGCCTGTCTCAGGGTTTGGAGCTGGCACAGGGAGTGCCCATGGCAGGGTTTGAATTCCCCCAATTCCCTCTGAGCTGTTCTCCCTCTGCAGCAACAGCGCAGCGTGTTCCAGTGCCGTGAGGAAGCCGGCCATTTCCCTGGCTGACAGCACAGACCTCAGGTATGCACTGGGAATGGGGGAACAGGGGGGAGCCAGGGTTTGCTGGGAGCTTTGGGAGGCTGAGACAGGCACTGGGAGGGATCCCAGAGCTGYCCCAGCTCTGAGAGTTTCCACAGGGGTCCATCATGCTCAGTGTGCACAKCAGGAATGGGACAGATTTGGAATATGAAAGCAGTAAAATTTGGCAAGGCAGATTTTTTTCCTGTTTGGACTTGCAGAGATTTTTTCCCCCAGTGCCTGTGTGCTGGTGTGGAGCAGCTCCATGAATTGTGGATGCTGCTCCAGCTTGTCCCTGAGCCCTGGGTGCTGACAGAGCTTCCATAAGTGATGGCAGTCTCTGGGACTTGAGCTGCCCTGGTTTTTGCAGGGTGCTGCTGAACATCATGTACCTGATTGTGGAGACCGTGCGCCAGGAGGCCGAGGGGGACAAGCCTGAGTGGAAGAGCATGAGGCAAACCTTCCGAGCAGAGCTGGGTGAGCACCAGGAGCTGGGCTAGAACTGGGGACAGTGACATGGGAGCTGGCTCTAGGAGTGACTGGCAGCACTGGGTTGGTTTGTGCTCAGCTTGTGGGGCAGAGGGAGGTGAGCAGAGGAAGCCATCCAGCCTTTTCTGCTGCTGGGTGCTCTCTCCCTGGGGAAAAAATAAAATATTGGAGCTGTTGTTTCCTCTCAACATAGAGGTAAGAAATGATAAGAGTTTGTGAGGCCTTGGAAGGGGAGAGGGAGCTGTCTGGGGATCTTGGAGCTGATGGGGAGGAGGCTGCAGGAGCTGGTTATGATTGATGTGAGGCCAGGGATGAAGAATTCCTAATGGTGCTGTGTGGTTCCAGGAGCCCCCCTGTACAACAATGAACCCTTCTCTGTCATGCTCTTYGGGATGGTGACCAAATTCTGCAGTGGCCATGCTCCACACTTCCCCATGAAGAAGGTGCTGCTTCTGCTCTGGAAGACTGTGCTGGTAAGGAGGGGCTGTGGGATGTGTTTGATACTTGGCASAGGAGGGAATTCTGCCCTCAGAGTTGGCTGTGATAGCTCCATCCTCTTGTTCTGGTGTTCAGTTTTCCTTTAAAACCCAGTCACAGGTTTTCCCTCATAGAGGAGCACTGGATTTTGGTGTCTGGAGCTGGATACTAAGGATAGACCCTAAGGAAAGTCCCTGGCTGGGGGAAGGAAAGCTCTGAACACTGCAGTTGTGGATSCCTGGGCATCCTCCTGTCCCCCCTGCCTCTCTCAATGACAAGAGGAGCACAGGACAGGCAGCTCCTACTTGAAACCCTGGGGGAGGATTTGGGCCCCTCAGGACAAGAGAGACTTGGAGGGGCTGGGGCGTGTTCAGGGAGGGATGATGGCTGGAGAAGGGTCTGGAGTAGCTGAGAGAGCTCAGCCTGGAGAAAAGGAGGCTCAGGGGGGACCTTCTGGCTCAGCACAACTCCCTGACAGGAGGGGACAGCCGGGTGGGGGTTGAGCTCTGCCAGGGAACAGGGACAGGACAAGAGAAAACAACATCAAGCAGTGCCAGGGGAGGTTTTGGTTGGATATTGGGAGATTTTTCTCATGGAAAGAGTGGTTAGGACAGTGTTGGAGTCACCATCCCCAGGGGGATTKAAAGGACACGTAGATGTGACACCTGGGGACGTGGGTTAGTGGTGGCCTTGGCAGTGCTGGGGGAGCAGTTGGACTCCATGATCTCAGAGGATCTCAGTGATCTCAGAGATTTTCCAGCCTGAATGATTCTGCSATGCTGCAAAGTGCGTTTGGGAAGGGYGGGTGTAGCTGCCCCTGGAGCCCCCCATGCTCAGCACGCTGTGGCCTCCCTTGCAGTGCACCCTGGGAGGGTTTGAGGAGCTGCAGAGCATGAAGGCAGAGAAGAGGGAGATGCTGGGCCTGCCCCCCCTGCCCGAGGACAGCATCCAGGTGATCCGCAGCATGCGGGCTGCCTCCCCGCCCGCCTCCGCCTCCGACCTCATCGAGCAGCAGCAGAAACGCGGCCGCAGGGAGCACAAGGTGGGGACGGGGACAGCAGGGAGGGCACTGCCAGGCTCTGGGCTCGTTTTTGGGGTATTCCCTTCCTGCTCTCCACCCTCCAGGCCCTCATTAAGCAGGATAACCTCGATGCCTTCAACGAGCGCGATCCGTACAAAGCTGACGATTCCCGCGAGGAAGAAGAGGAAAACGATGATGACAACAGCCTGGAGGGAGAGACCTTCCCCCTGGAACGGGATGAAGTGATGCCCCCTCCTACCCAGCACCCCCCCAGYGACCGCATCACCTGCCCCAAAGGGCTGCCCTGGGCCCCCAAGGTCCGGTGAGTCCAGGGGGCTCCCTGKYAGGAGAACTGGAGCAGGGTCAGGGAARTGGAGGCTGTTGGATGTTGGGAATCTCAGCAGGGATGTAGGGAAGGTGTTTGGCATGGTATGGTCACTTTGATGGCTGTTTTCTTGTGGGGTTGGCTGGGCACCCTTTACCTGACCACAAAGCTTTCCCTGTGCCTGSCTGGGCATCTTCCAGATGCACAGRARGATKTGACTCCTCCCTTCTCCCTTTGCTGCAGGGAGAAGGACATTGAGATGTTCCTGGAATCCAGCCGCAGCAAATTCATTGGCTACACGCTGGGCAGGTGGGTGCAGAGCCAGCCCAGTGCTGCCAGTATGGGGGCCCTGTGGCAGAGGCCAGTTTGGGGGCTGCTTTTGTCTCTACATGGCAGCAGGGAAGGCCTTGGCTGGCTGGTCCATGGCTTYATCCCTGGGTGGTCTCTGCCCCACCCTTGGGTGCTCAGCCCTGCTCCCAGCCTGGCTCTTTCCCTCTTGCAGTGACACCAACACCGTGGTGGGCTTGCCCAGGCCCATCCATGAGAGCATCCGCACCCTGAAGCTGGTGAGTTGAGGAATTCCTCCAGCCCCTGCTGCTGTGTGGGTGCCCCTTGCCCATCTCCCTGCTCCCATCACAGCTTAGGATGGATTTTCCGTTTTCCCCTTCATCTACCCAGTGATGGGAGAGTGGCCTTCAGCTTTCTTCTCATCCTGGACTCACAGGTTGTCTGAGGCCCTTCCTTAGGGGCCTCCATCCCTTTCTTAGGAGGCTCCATCCCCTCCTTAGGGGGCTCCATCCCTTCCTTAGGGGGCTTCATCCCTTTCTTAGAGGCTCCATCCCTTTCTTAGGGGGTTTTATCCCTTTCTTCCTGTCTTCATCTCTTTCCTACTGGCCTTGTCCCACACCTGAGCCCAGCAGCTCCCACCCTGCCCACCTACACAGGTCACCCCTGGGACAGGGATCTGGGAGGGATGGAACAGGATGGTGGGAGCTGGCTGGGGCTGGGGCAGTGCTGGGGGACCCTGCTGACCCTGCCCTGTCCCCCTGCAGCACAAGTACACATCCATTGCTGAGGTGCAGGTGCACATGGAAGAAGAGTACCTGCGCTCCCCGCTGTCTGGAGTGAGTGGGGAACTGGGATGGGATGGGATGGGATGGGATGGGATGGGATGGGATGGGATGGGATGGGATGGAGATCTGGGATGGGATGGGATAGAGATCTGGGCTGGGAGCTGGGGGCACTTGGTCCTGCCAGGCTTTTTGGCAGGGCTGAGGGGTTTGTTTTGGTGGGGAGGGGTTTCTCTGGGGCAGAGGGGTTTGGGGCAGGAGTTGGGGGTATCCTGCCCTTGGGATCATGCTCCRTGGTGCTGGTGGCAGCTCCTGGGAYGAGATTTTCTGGTCTCTYCTGTCACCAGGGAGAAGAGGAAGTGGAGCAAGTCCCTGCTGAGATCCTGTACCAGGGCCTGCTGCCCAGCCTGCCCCAGTACATGGTGAGCTGGGGAGCACTGGGATCCCTTGCATCAGTCCCTTTCCATGATGCATCCCAAGTTTTCACCCCATGCCCCTGCTCAGTTCCTCCCTCCTGCAGTGGGGAAAGGGTCTGTGGTCAGTCCCCTGCAGCTCCCATTCCCCCTCCATCTCTCCCTTCTTCYCAGATTGCTCTTCTGAAGATCCTGCTGGCTGCAGCCCCCACCTCCAAAGCCAAGACAGACTCCATCAACATCCTGGCAGATGTGCTGCCCGAGGAGATGCCGTGAGTGGCCCTGCAGCAGAGGAGCTGGCTGGGGRTGGGAATGAAGGAGGGAGCTGGGGGAGTGACCTGGTGTGGGCTGGGGGGCTCCTTGGGGGATGTGACCCTGTTCTGCCCTGGATTGCACCTTGCAGGATCAAGGACTGTGGMATCATGGAATGTGTTGGGTGGGAAGGGAYCTGAAAGCTCAACCAGTTCCCATTGGCAGGGACACCTTCCWCTAGACCAGGGGCTTGGGCACTTCCAGGGATGGGGCAGCCACAGCTTCCCTGGACAGCCTGTGCCACCCTGAGAGGGAGGAATTGCTCCTAATGCCATTCCTCCCCCAGGACCACTGTGCTGCAGAGCATGAAGCTGGGTGTGGATGTCAATCGGCACAAGGAGATCATTGTCAAGGCCATCTCTGCCGTGCTGCTCCTCCTGCTCAAACACTTCAAGCTCAACCACATCTACCAGGTGAGGTGGGCCAGGCTCCAGCTGTGCCCACGGGTCTTTGGGCATAGCAGGGCCCTGGGTGGGTCCCTGTTCACCCACGTTTCTCCTCCCCAGTTTGAGTACATGGCCCAGCACCTGGTCTTTGCCAACTGCATCCCGCTCATCCTCAAGTTCTTCAACCAGAACATCATGTCCTACATCACTGCCAAGAACAGGTGAGGGAGGAGGCTGCCCACCTGCATTTCTGGGGGATGTGGGGAGGGGTCCCTGTTTCTTTGGCCCCCCTTCAGTCCCTCCCTGGCAGACCTGGAAAGTTCCCASCACAGCTTATCTGCAGTGGGTGGGAAGTGGGGGCTGCACTGCCCCTGGGCCAGGGGGGATCTGGGGGRAAAGCACAACCAGCCCTCTCCTTCCTGCAGCATCTCTGTGCTGGACTATCCCTACTGTGTGGTGCACGAGCTGCCAGAGCTGACAGCAGAGAGCCTGGTGAGTGCTGCTGTGACAGTCCTGGCCCCTGGGCTGCTTCCCAGGGGAGTTTGGGATGCAGGGAGGCAGCAGGGCTCCAGCACCCAGCCCTGGCACCCTCAGCTCTCCTGTGCTCCTGGTGCCTCTGGGATTTTGGGGAGGAGGATGGGAATGGCAGGTCTCTGCTGGGGTGGAGYGTGTCCAGGGAAGGGAATGGAGCTGGGAAGGGGCTGGAGCACCAGAAGTGGCTGAGGGAGCTGTGGGGACTCAGCCTGGAGGAAAGGAGGCTCAGGGGGGACCTTCTGGCTCTGCACAACTCCCTGACAGGAGGGTGGAACTGGGGGGTTCAGSTTCTGGCCCCAGGGAACAGGGACAGGACAAGAGCAAATGGCCTCAAGCTGTGCCAGGGGAAGTTCAGGTTGGATAGTGGAGAAAAATTCTTTGTGAAAAGGAAGGTCTGGCACTGGTACAGGCTGGCCAGGGCAGTGTTGGAGTCACCATCCCTGGAAGTGTTCAAAAAATGTGTGGGTGTGGCACTTGGGGGCAGGGATTACTGGTGGCCTYRGCAGTGCTGGGGGAACAGTTGGGCTTGATGATCTCAGAGGGCTTTTCCAATGTTCACAATTCCATGATTGGATGATTCCATGCTGTGCTGTCCCCTTTGGATGTGGCTCCTGAGAACACCACAGCCCCTCCCCATCCCCACTCCAATCCCTTGCATCTCCTTCCCCACAGGAAGCTGGAGACAACAACCAGTTCTGCTGGCGGAACCTCTTCTCCTGCATAAACCTGCTGCGCATCCTGAACAAGCTGACCAAGTGGAAGCACTCCCGCACCATGGTGAGGGCTGGCAGTGTGCTGGAGCTCAGCATGGCCTGCCACCTGCCCTGGGGATAACCTGGGACAGCCCAGCACTTGGTGGGGAGTGGAGGAGGGATTGGCACAGGAATCCATCCTGTGGGATCTGGCGATGTTCCTGCAGATGCTGGTGGTGTTCAAGTCAGCCCCGATCCTGAAGCGGGCTCTGAAGGTGAAGCAGGCCATGATGCAGCTCTAYGTGCTGAAGCTGCTCAAGGTGCAGACCAAGTACCTGGGCAGGCAGTGGAGGAAGAGCAACATGAAAACCATGTCAGCCATTTACCAGAAAGTGCGGCACCGCCTCAACGACGACTGGGCCTATGGCAATGGTACATCCAYCCTGGCATCCCTGGCATCCCTGGCATTCCCAGCCCTCCCTCTCCAGGGTCTGTGCCCTGAGCTCAGACCCCTGAGCTTGCCCTTTGCTGCCTGGGGCTTGGGTAGATGCACTGGGTTGACCTTGGTGGACCTTGGCTGGTTGAGCTTGACCAGATGCCCACCAAGCTGCTCTGTCACTCCCTKTCCCAGCTGGACAGGGCAGAGAAAATCAGATAGGAAATGATTTGTAGGTTGAGATAAGGTAGTTTAGTACAGCAAGGATAGAAAAATACAGGTTTGTTCTCTGCTTCCCATCAGCAAATGATGCTAAGCCACTTCAGGAAGCTGGGCTCTAGCACGTGGAGTGGCTGCTCTGGAAGGCACATGTTTTACAGAACAAATGCCCCATCATTCCTCCTCCTTTCCTCAGCTTTTATATCTGATCTGACATCACAGAGTCTGGAATATTCCCTTGGCTAATTTGGGTCAGCTGGCCTGTGTCCCCTCCCAGGATCTCACCTGCTTCCATGTGCTTGATGGGGTGGGAATGTTGGGGCATAGAGCTGGGCTGTGCCTGGGGTGGGAATGTTGGGGGATAGTGCTGTTCTGTGCCTGATTTGGGAATGTTGGGGGATAGAGCTGGGCTGTGCCTGGGGTGGGAATGTTGGGGGATAGTGCTGTGATTTGGGAATGTTGGGGAATAGTGCTGGGCTGTGCCTGGGGTGGACATGCTGGAAATGCTGGTGGAGCTGTTGGTGGCTCCTGGCTCTGTTGGAAGTACCTACAAAGACCTTTCTCAGGTGCAAGGGGGCTGGGGGTGTGTGGGTTGTTGGGAGGACAGGGAAACAAAGGACATTCCAGACTCTAGGACATCATGCTCAGAATATAAAGGGGGAGAAGGAGGAACTGGGGGATTTTGGGAGTGATGGTGTTAGTTCAAGTCACCATTCCCTGGGATGGGGCCTTGTTCTCCTGAAGGTGCTGAACAGCTGCCTGCTCATGGGAAGCAGGGAATTAGTTCCTTGTTTTTCTTTCCTTGTGTGCACAGCTTTTGCTTGCTTTATTAAGCTGTCTTCATCCTAACCCACCAATTTTCCAACTTTTACCTTATTGATTCTTCCCTGCTCTGGCTGGTGGGGGAATAAGCAAGGAGTGGTGGAATGAGCACGGGGCTCAGCGTGGCTGGGGTTAAACCACACCCCGAGGGGTTTGGGCTGGCTGAGCAGTCCCAGCTCTGCCCTGACCTGCTGGGGTCAAACACCTTACATGTCTTCCTCAAGGCTGGGACGAACAGTGAAGGAAGAAACTGTTCTGACCAGAGGGGTGGTTTAGTCCAGATGTTTATTACACAACAGTGTGCACTCAGGTCACAGTCAGACCCCTCTAGCTGGACCCTGGCCTCGGGGCTGGGTCCTGTTTTTAACCGGGGGAGGGGGGAAGGAAGGAAGGGGGCAGGAATCCCACGAATCCCAGCAGTTCAGGGAGTGCCCCTGGGATTAACGGGCAGGTGAGGGGGCAACCCCTGCCAGGGAAGGGTGGGTCATTCCTATCCTGGCCTATCTCCTCGATGATTCCTTTGGAATTTCTTGCAGGGGTGGCAGGGTGTATATTCCTTGTATACTCCTTGGTGTATACTCCTTGTATATTTAAATCCAGACTTTAGATGGACAGTGGGTCTGAGATCAGGGGGAGGGAGCGGGAGGAGGTACTGCCTCATCTGTGGGGAGAAAAACTTCAGGAGGAGACTACCATGAAAAAAACCTTCAGGGCAGTGACTCCAGAACCCAGCACTGACCGTTGTCATCCCTGTGSCAGACCTGGACGCCCGTCCCTGGGATTTCCAGGCCGAGGAGTGCGCGCTGCGCGCCAGCATCGAGCGCTTCAACGCGCGCCGCTACGACCGCGCCCACGGCAACCCCGACTTCCTGCCCGTGGACAACTGCCTGCAGAGCGTGCTGGGCCAGCGYGTGGAGCTGCCCGAGGACTTCCAGGTCAACTACGACCTGTGGCTGGAGAGGGAGGTGTTCTCCAGGCCCATCTCCTGGGAGGAGCTGCTGCAGTGATGGATGCAGCGAGGGATGGGGTGCTCGGAGAGCTGGAGGCTGCCCGGCTGCCACGGGGCAGGGGGTGAGGTGTGGGGGGTCTGGGGGTGGCTGTGCTGGTGTGGTGGGTTTGGGAAGAGGATGGAGCTGGAGGGGTCCTCGCTGRGAGCACAYCCTGCCCCTCWGCCTCCTTGCAGGCTCATCCCAAAGCTGAGGGTGTCCCGGGGGTTTCCTGTGGGGTGGGGGATCTCTGCCCACCCCATGTGGTGCTTTCAGAGGCACCACCCTTCTCCCCAGCCATGGGGAGCAGGTGGGAGTGGGGTCCTTGGGTGGGACACCAGGCTGGCCCTGCCCAGCCCCTCTGGGGGTTATGGGGGGGCTTGAGGGGCTGCAGGAAGGCTGCAGGAGCTGTACATATATTATATATATTTGGTGATACCTCTGCCCTGAGCGTGGCTGGGCTCTGTCTGTGTCCCTGTCCCTCGTGCCTGGAGTTGTGCTGGGATGAGAGATCCTTGTCCCCACTCATCCCTCAAATCCCAGGGGGTACAGGGCCCCTCACCAGAAGGTTTAGCCTTGTCTTGCACCCAGGTCTGTTGGTTTGGGGGTGCTGGGGGCCTGGGGGGAGCAGGACTTGCAGGCTTTTGCCTGTCCCATTTGCTGAGCCCTGCCCCAGCTCTGTCCTGGGATTTCTGACACCAGTGTGGTGTTAYCACTGGGATTTTCCTTGGTCCCTGCTCCCAGCAGAGGATCCTGTCACCAAATCCTGCCAGAGCTCAGCCTTGCACATTGCCTGGCCTCAGTTTCTCTGGCAGAGGGGCAGCAGCAGCCCTGGGGGGTGAAATCCTGGGGGATTCCCCCTGRTTTGAGGCAGGGATGGGCAGAGGGAGCCTGGGGCTGCCCCAATTCCACCCCATCACCTGCTGGGATTCTGAGCCTGCGGAGCTCCAGGAGTGAATCCAGCTGTGGGGATGCTCAGCCCCAGGCCTGGAAGCAGCAAACTCAGCCTTATGAGACATCAGAGAAGTTCTGTGGGCTCAGCATCGATGGTAACATGCCCTTAATCCCTGCCTGGAGCTGTCCCCATGCTGCCCCCTTCCCCCTCAGCCAGGGGTGACGTGGAGCTGGAGTCCATCCAGTGCTGCCCCCTGAGCTCATCCCCCTGTGGGCAGCACAGAGCCAGGGGCTGGATGTGCCCCCACATCCTGCACTCACCCCTGGCACCCACCTGGTGCCTCCAGCACCATCCTGCCCCCCAAACCACATTCCCAGTGCCAGAAAAGGCCTGAGGAGCCTGTTGGGAGTCTCCATGCCCAGCCCCCCTGGCTTTGGAGGGCTGCTGGAGCCAAAATTAACTTATGAAAAATGTGGTTTATTGTTTAGAACTGCATACCAAGACCCCCACCGGTGGCAGGGGGTGTGAGATGTCCTGGGGGAGGGTGGGCAGCCCTGGGCAGCCCCTGGGGCACCCACGGTGGCCAGGCTGTGCCCAGGCTGCCACAGCTCACCTGAAATCCCTGCCCTTTGGCCCGGATGGGGCTGGAACAGCAGGTTTGGTGCCTCCCCCAGGGGATCCAGGT
>CADDXX010001205.1:0-13503 GCA_902810485.1 Alauda arvensis | reverse complement strand
TTKGGGKTTTTTCCCCCCTTTTTTCAAAGGCAGTGCGGCGCATTTCCGAGTGACCCACGGGTTTTGGGTTGGAGACAAATAAATAAATAGGAAAAAGGCAAAGGCAGGAAGGAGCGGGACACAAGCACTGAGCTAAACAAACACAGCGGCACAGGGGGACAAAGGGAAGATGCAGATCTTTTTCTCCCACTCCTTCCTAAAGTGACACCCCCCGAAAGATTCGGCGGCGCTGGGGAAGGCGGCAGCTGGGRAACAGCTGCACAATCCCTGCGATAATGGGGAGGGGAAGGAAACCGAAAGGATCATTAGTGAGGGGATGGGGGCATGGAAAGGACTCCCAGGRACCGGGGGAAACACCCGTGGGACGGCAGCATCCCCCCGCCGCACCGGAGAAGGTAAGCGCCGCGCCGGGGACCTTCCCGCTGTTCCTGACGCCTTTTCCCGGTAATTCCCGGGATTTTTTCTACCTGTTCCCCGAGGCGGCTTTGCCGGGTCCCACCTGGTTCCCATTGCCCAGCGGCGCTGCCTTTCGCTTCTTATATTAAAGCCGGAGTGGGGGGATGATATTAAAGCGAAAGTGGGAGTTGGGAGCAGCCCCCGACGGGCCCGGCTGGAAAAGCGCAAAGGAACGGCGGGAGAGCCCCGGGAACGAGCCCGGTGCTGTCCGAGCCTGGAGACGGCGGGGGAGCCCCGGGACCTCCGGGCCGAGSGGAACCGGGTGCTCTGGAGCTCCGGGCACGGGCACCGGGGAGACCCGGAGAAGCGGGAGCGCCGGAGCCCGGGGTCGGGTACCGGGGAACGAGAGCGCTAYTGCCCCGGAGCGAGGCCCCGGGGAGTCCCGGGGAACCGGGAGCTCTGGAGCCCCGGGCCCGGGCACCGGGGAGCGCTGCCAGCCCCGCAGTCCGGATCCCCCGGAGCCCGGAGCCCCGGGCCCGTCCGTGCGGCCGCACCGCCGGCCCTGCCCTGCCCTGCCCTGCCCGGCGGGTCCGGCACCGGAGTCAGCGGCCGGAGGCGACTTTCCAGCCTCTCCGGGGAGCGCGGCCGTTCTCCATCCCCGAGAACGGGGACCCGCCGTTCTCCATCCCCGGTACCGGGGATCCGCCGTTCTCCATCCCCGGTACCGGGGATCCGCCGTTCTCCATCCCCGGTACCGGGGATCCGCCGTTCCCCACCCCGGGCCGGTCCCCGCCGTCGCGGCAGCGGGGCCGGGGCTCTCCCGCCGCCTTTGCTCCCTTTCCCCCGTGTTTCTGGAGAACGGGAACCATCCCGGACACCGCGGTGGCTGTCGCGACTCAGCCCCGGCTGCGACACTCGGCAGCACCGGCTCCGGCTCCCGTCGGGGGACGCCCCGGTGGTCCCCGATGGGGCCATATCGCGACATCGGCCGCCTCGGAGAAGCCCGGGAGAGCGTGTGGGCGAAATGACGCCTTTTGGGGGGTCAGGGCTGGGGCTCCCGGCAGAACCCGAGGCCGCGGGCGGGGGCGGAGAGCGGGGAAGAGAAGCAGAAGAGGCCGGGAGGGGTCGGCGGCCCCGGTCCCCCCCATCCACCCGCCGCTCCCCCGGTACCTGYAGCCCCGGCCGGGTACGGGGGCTTCCCATGCGCGGCCGCGGCGGGGGGGCCCGGGCTGGAGACCCCCAGGTACCGGGGCTGTGCCCGCAGCGGAGGGCAGCGGCCGGGCCGGGGGCTGAGCGGCGGCGGCCGCCGGTGCKGCCCCGGAGCACCCAGGGCGAAGGCGGAGGGAGGCCGGGGGAGCCCCGGGGGACCCCCGGGCCGGCGAGGCGGGGGGAAGGCCGGGCAGCCCGGTGTCTCCATGGCTCAGGTTGGAGGGGACGGGGACGGGCCGAGGAGCGGATTTTGTGCGGGGGGACCGGGAGGAGGGGGACGGGGGGAGATGGGGAGGGAGGGATCGGCCCGCAGCCCCCCCGCACCCCCAGCCGCCCCCCCACTCCACAGCCAGTCACGTGCGTCCTCCCGGCCTCTTCCTTAACCCTCTAATCCCAAATCCTGCCCCGCCGGGGACACTTTCCCGAGTGGGGCAGATCCCCCCGTCCTCGAGGCCGCGCTCCCCTCTCCCCGCGCTCCCGGTGTCTCCCGGCTACAGGAAACGCCCAGGGCACTTCTTGGATTTCAGACTTCATCCCCCACTGCTGGCAGCAGCAAGAAATACCAGGCAGGGGAGAAACTTCCATTTTCCTGGCACTCTCCGGGTTTATTTTCCCCTTCACAAGCCCTACAGAGTCCGTTTGCAGCCTTGTCCTCCCCAGAGCCGGGGCTGAGGCCKGGGATGAGCTGGTCCAGGGGTGATGGGGACCCTGGGACAGGGCATGCAGGGATGTTGGTGACCCCAGGARTGGGATCCAGGATCCCACAGGCCGKGCTTGYTCCCAGCACCAARGGGATCCTCTCCTGCTYCCCTCGTGTCCCTCCTGGTGCCTCCACACCCCAGGATTGGATCCCTTCATCCCAGCATCCCGAGTCTGCCTTTGGCACCAGGCACTGGTGGATCAGAGCTTGCCTGGGCTCCTTTATTCCCCTTTTCTCCTGCATTTTGCTCCTCTGCCCCCCAGAGCTGGAGGTTTGGCTTGGCTGGGGGAGGATGCAGCTCTGGGGTGTTCRTGTGCAGATTGAGGGGAAAGATCTGGAGTTCAAAGGTTTGGAGAAAGAACTCAACAAGGGGCCTGGAGAACCAAGKGGAGATCTGGGCTGAGGGGTTTTACCCCTCCATTTGCTGCTTTTTTGCTGTGCAAAACACTTTGAGCTCATCCTTGGGCATCACTCCTTGCTCCARGTCTACAAAAAAAAATAACCTGCAGGTGTGGGGGTTGTAGGGAGGGGATGAGCAGCAAAAAGGGGCTGAGAGGAGCCTGGCAGATCCCAGATGTGTGATGTTAGATTGGGATAACACCGACCATAAATAACATYATTGCTTTTATTGGTGGGGCCAGGGCAGGACTTGGTTACCCAGGCACAGTGAAAATCCGGAATTACGAGAAAATCTCCTTTCAAAGAGTTTGTGATATAAATGTGTCACCTCTGTGTCTGGGCAGGGGTTGAGGATTGATGTGTTGTTAACGCAGTTGTTGCTGCAGGACTGATGGATCTGGGGTGTAAATCACAGCTGGATTTCCCAGCTCCTGCTCAGGGAAATGGTGAGAAAACGCTGGGTTCTATCCTGGGCTCAGAATTATTCTTTCAGAACCCTGTGAGGGGCTGGCTCTGCACAGAGGGCTCTGAGTGGGTGATGTCCCCTCCTTTCGCAGCCTTTTCATGCCCACCATGCTCCCTGTGCATCCCCAGCCTTCCCTGACTCTGGAACTGCAGGGATTTCCCTGCCCCACTGTCCACAGGATGCTGTAAATGATGGGACAATAGGGACTGGGAGGCCTCTGGCTCACAGCAGGTCATTAAATATTATTGAACATAACTCCTGGGAAGGGTTATTGGTTTTAAGGTTGCTCTCCCAGTTTTACTGCTGGCGTTTGAAGGAATTGGAGAGCAGAGGGATGAGTCCAGCCACGCGTGCTGGGGTGCACAGGCTGGGTGAGGATGTGCTGCTTTTCCAGGCTGGAGGCATTGCTGGGACCCCCCTGGGCAAGTGGAGAGGCCTTGGGCAGGATTTGGGGCAGCACGAGGTTTGTGAGGTTTTGGGGTGTTTGTGTTGGTTGCTGGAGCTGCTGAGGAATTTGGTTCTGTCAGGGCAGGGATGAGGCCCAGGCCCCCGGGATCCCCTCCTGGAGCTGCCAGCAGCCTCTGCCTGTTCCCTCCTGCACAGCCAGAGCTGAGTGCCTCGTTCTCCTGGATGTGGGAATGTTGGGTGCTTTGGGATCGGGACAAGGCTGAGGAGTGCCTGCCCCACCCTGGGTGGGTGCCCGTGTGGGACTGACAGGAGTGGGGCAGTCCCTGACACTCCCCGGGGTTCATTTTCCGTGGATCAGCTTATTTTTGGGCAAGGAATGATCCCACCAACTTGAGAAGCTTCCAGAAGAAACTTCTCACAGCGTCACAGTGCCCAAATCCATCTCTGTGAGGGGAAGAGCTGCGGGGTTGACTCTTGGGTTGCAAGGACCTTTTGTGGCCCGATTTTAATTGGATCTTCCACCAGCTGAGCCTCCCCAGAGCCGCCAGGAGCGGCAGGAGGGCTCTGCTGGGATCCTCTCTAGCAAAACGCTGCTTTCACTTTGTCTCCTGCTCGCTGGGAGGATTTTTTTGCCTTTCCTTTTCGCATCCCTTTTGCTTTCCCGTCCCCATCCATCCCCGGAGCCGCCTCTTCTCCCCGGGGACCCCGGGATGTCACAGCGGGGCTCTGCCGGGGGCAGGGGGGGTTTGCAGAGCTCTGTGGTTCGCAGGAGCATCCCCGCACAGCCGGGACTGCACAGCCGGGATTGCACAGCCAGGATTGCACAGCCGGGATTGCACAGCCAGGATTGCACAGCGTCACCCAGAGCCTCGGGAATGCTGGGGATGGAGCAGAGCAGGGAAAGGGGCTTCTCCTGCCCCGGGGCCGCGTTCTCCCTCCCGGCCCCCGGGGCAGGCAGGGAGGGTGAGGAGCAGCAGCTGACATCAGCTCCAGCTTCTCCTCAAGTTGGGTTTTGTTGTTTTTGGCAGTTTGGGAAGAAAGCCCGTTCCTGGGAGCTGGTGGAGGAGAAGCCATGGATTCTTCTGGAGAGCAGGGAGGCAGCTCAGCTCAGCTTAAATCAGCTCAGCCCAGTTCAGCTCAGCTCGGCTCAGCCTAGCTCAGCCCAGCTCAGCTCAGCTCAGCTTAAATCAGCTCAGCCCAGTTCCGCTCAGCCCAGCTCAGTTCAGCTCAGCCCAGCTCAGCCCAGCCCAGCTCAGCTCAGCTCAGCCCAGCTCAGCTCAGCTCAGCGTGGCTGTGGCACAGGAGCTCCAGGCTCATGGCAGGAGGGACAGTGTGGGGACAAGTGTCGCAGGGGTGAGCGGGCACTGCCGGCCCCTCCTGCCTGCAGCATTCCCGGCTCTGTTGGTGTTTCCTGGCCGGGTTTGGAGCAGGGCTCTGAGGATGAGCTCCAGCTCTGCTGCTCCTCTCAATCCCAGACAAAAAAATCCCTGTTTCATCTCAGCCTGGGGAAGCACCATGTGTGGGCAGAAGGGATCTGGGACAGCAAAACAAAGGCCGTTCCCTCCGTCCTTTATGGGATGGGCACTTTGGGGATGCCCCTGGGATCCCTGCCCTGCCTGAGGAAGAAGTGGGATTCAGCCAGGATTCACTGGCCACGTTCCTGCTCTGCTGCTGTTCCAAGCCTGGAGTGCTGCAGGACCTTCCCCTGCTCCCCAGGGAGATCCATCCCCAGAGGATCCATCCCAGGGAGATCCATCCCAGGGAGATCCATCCCCAGAGGATCCATCCCCATCCCCAGGGAAATCCAGCCCAGAGGATCCATCCCCAGAGAGATCCATCCCCATTCCCTGGAGATCCATCTCAGGGAGATCCATGCCCATCGAGATCCATCTCAGGGAGATCCATCCCCATCAAGATCCATCCCCAAGGAGATCCATCCCCATCCCCAGGGAGTTCCATCCTCATCCCCGGGAGATTCATCTCAGGGAGATCCACCCCAGAGCATCCATCCCCAGGGAGATCCATCCCCATCCCCAGGGAGATCCATCCCCATCCCCAGAGGAACCATCCCCAGAGGATCCATCCCAGAGAGATCCACCCCAGGGAGATCCATCCCCAGAGAGATTCATCCCAGAGCATCCATCTCCATCCCCAGAGAGATCCATCCCCGGGAGATCCATCCGCAGAGGATCCATCCCCATCCCAGGGACACCCATCCCTGGGGATGCCCCCTCAGCTCTGCCTGGCCCATCCCTGCCCCTCTGCCACTCCAGGGAATCTCTGCCCTCCCTTAGGTCTGGTTTATCCCCAAAGCTGCAGCCCCATCCTGGGGGTTTGTCCATCCCTCCCCAGCTCCCAAACATCCCCAAACCCTCTGGTTCCTCGTGCCCAGCTCTGCAGAGCCCCAGCCCCCGCTGGGCTTTGCTCAGGAATGTGCAGATTGGGCAGCAAAAATGACTTAAATCCCCCGGGGAAATYATAAAATAATTTTTATATATMTTTTATATGGAGAGAAATAAAATCCCTCGCTGGTCCCAGCCCTGTTTGGTGAGAGGGAACCAGGAACCCGTCGGGATCTGGGAGCCCGGGCTGGATTTGTGTTTTCTGGGAATGATCCCGGCTCCAGAGCTCCCAAAAACCAAACACAAACATCCACCCACGAGGAATCAGCGTGCCCCGGGTCACACACGTGTTTTACAGGCGTGTGAATGGAGCTAGAGATGGAATTTGGATAGAAATTAGACATTAAATAATATTAAATATTAACATAATATCAATATTAATATATTAACATTAATATAATAAATTGATACAATAAATTAATATAATAAATTAACACAACATATTAATATTAGCTATCAATAAAATATATTTGATACAGATCGATGTAGATTGCATATTATTACACACACCATATATTATTATAAATACTACTTTATGTGGCAGTAACTATAAAATATTATTATGCAATATTTTTATTGTATACATTTTAAATATTTTTCTATCCCAGGAAACATTTAAGGCCAGGCTGGACAGGGCTTGGAGCAAGCAGGGGTAGAGGAAAGTGGATTGAGATGAGCTTTAAACCATTCCATAATTCAGTAATTCTTTAATTCCATATTAATACATGCACATTTATATGGAACCATATTTGTATTAATTCATATTTATATAAATATACATATTTATATAAATATACATATTTACAGTTATTCTGGTACATTCCCTAAGAAGTTAATCCTATGCAAATATAATTATAATTTTACCCAAACCCAGCGCATTTCCATGTTAATTCATTTTACCAGCACAGGGACACGAAAATCCCGGAATTTCATGTGTGGATGAGAGGAAGATGAGCATGAGCATGTGGAAATCACATGCAAATAACGGCATAAATCCCTAAATTTGTATAATTGTGATGATGTGGAGTTCGGCCGTACAAAGCACGTGGCTGCAGGGATAACAGATGGACACTCAGCTCTGGCAAGGAGGGAATTTTTCCAGGAAAACAGCGAATTTCGTAACAATTCCATTTTTAACAATTTTCCCTCGTTGTTTTCTGCGCTGTTGAAACCTCGATGTTTCTGTTTCGGTCGCGGTGCCGGCTCCGGAGCAGTTTTTGGTGCCGTAAATGAATGATGGCAGAAAGAGCCGAGGGAACGAACGCGGGCCGGGATGGACCCGCCCGCAGCGCCGAGCGCGGCGCTTTCGTTTTCCCCCGCATCTCAAGGAGTTTTCCTTCCATTTTCAAGGACTTTCCCTTTGCATTTCAAGGAAGAGATAAAAGGAAAGACAATAAAAATTAACGTTATTTTAGCCCGATTCAAAGCAGTATCAAAACAACTTTTTTTTTTAATTTTTTAATTTTTTTTTTTTGCCGCTGCTGCACAAAATTCCAAGTTTTTACAAATTAATGCCGTGGCCTTTCGAGGAGCTGCAGGAATAAAAGAGTTTAAATCACTTGGGCGGCTTTAAAAGAGGATCCGGCTCTCTCCTTGCAGTCAGGGAATTCCACCCCCGGGCTAATTTGGGTCCAGAAATTCAATTTTACCCCGGGAGGCAGCGGGGACTCCGCGGTCCCTTCTCCGCCGGAGTTTTTCTTTCCTAAGCAAAGATTTGTGCTTCAYCCCTGTGSGCRATTTCCAGGCTGCTTTGGGATGGCAAATTCAGGCTTGTTTGCCTTTCAGCTGCATCAAAAAAATAAATATTATATTTAAAAAAAAGGGTGGGAGTGAAGCCGGGAAGCGGCAGCGAGCAGAGCCGGCAGCGGGGGGGATGCAGGGGAGATGCTGGGCTGGGAGAGTTTTTATCCATTAATCCCTGTAAAAGCCCTGGAACCGGGAGCAAAATGGGGTTTTTTTGACTCCTAAAAACCCGAGAGTGCTTGGAAAAATCAGGAAAAAACCAGGGATTAAAGGGAATTTATTCCATCTACGATTGAAGGGAGTTTACTGCAATGTTTGCTTTGCTGGGATGTGGTGGGGTTTGAGTCCTTTTGGGTGTTTCTTTTTAACCTGTTCAGAGTTGTAAGTCTCAAACGTTGGCGTTAAATAAGCGGGATCATTTTGGATTTAAGATCTCCAGAAGCAGGAGCAGGATCTGGCCCCCGGATTAAGGCAGCAGCTGGAGAAATAAACGGGTGTAAATCAGAGTAATTTGGGTGTTATGTGGATTTATGCTTCCTCGAGGATGCACAGCAGCCTGGCTTGGGGGTATTGATTCCCGGGGAGTGGGGGGGAATTCATTCCCTGAGGGGAATAAATGAATTTATTCCCATCATTAGAGCAGGGCTGGGCTGAGCCTCTCGCTCTGGGCTCCATTATTCCATGGATTACCCCGGGCAGGGTTTGAGTTTTATCTGGAAAATGGCTGGGAAATGGTGGAAATGGGGGGTAAAAAGCAGAGTGGGGTGATGATTTGGGAGGGCCGAGGGAAATTTATCCACTGGCTGTGCAAAAGGACTGGAAATTCCCTGTGATGCCGGGAGGGATGAGGAATAAATCGCAGCCGTTCCCGAGATCAGCAAACGCTGTAGGAGCGAACGCGCCTGGCTCCGGCTGCCCCGGCTCCTTTGGGATTTGTGGGGCCGGGGTTCAGTCCCCCCCTGTTCCCACCCATGGGGGAGCAGCCCCTTCCCTGCTCCTGGGGCTGTTCCAGGGTGATTCCCACACCTCGAGGTTGGTTTTCCCCGCAGCTGAGCCGGGGATGCCGAACGGCCCCGCTGAGGCCCCGATCCCAAACCAAGGAAAACCCCAATTCCTCTGAGATCCGCGAGCAGAGCCAGACAAAGCCCTTCCCCTCCCCGAGGGATTGATGGATTTATTCCTCCCATTCCCTAATGAGCCACTTCCAGATCCCAGTGGATGATACGCACCGGGACGGACGAAATCCTGCTCCATAAATCAGATCTGAGGCTGACAAGCTCTGCCCGCATCGTTATCCCGGCGAGTTTCGGAGATCCCAGGTATCGCTGCCTCCTCGGCAAATCCCAATAAATCTGGGAGTAATCATTCCTGACAGAGAGGCAGCAAAAGCACCGGAAAACATTTTCTTCCCTTAAAAATGTGAGGGGAAAAAATTTATTGCACGGGAAGGAAAAGTTTTCTCCGGGAAGTCTGCAACAAACAGCGACGTGAGGAACTCCCCGGGGCCAAGCTGGGGTGGCATCACCTTGGGATTCCTGGGATAAATTCGGAGCAGCTCCTAAAAATTCAGGAAGATTTTTTTTTTTCTTGGGGTGAAACAAGAGGGAGGGAATAAAGGCGAGTGTCTCCAAGCGTGTCCCGAAAGGACAGAGGAGCCAGGGCTCTGCAGTCTGCTGCCTTCTGGTTTGTGTTTGGAGAGAAAAAAAAAAATTCCCCCCCTGCACACCTCCTTTTTCCTAGAGGGAAGATTGATTTTATTAAGCGGCCAACACCTGAAAGTAATCGGGGTTTGTTTTTTTTTGGTGGCTGTGGCGGGGGAAGGAGCAGTCCCGGGGCTCTGAGGGGGCAGAGCTGCCTTTTCCCACTGCTCCTGCTTCCAGTGAGCCGTGGAATGGAGCACACAGGGATCCTCCAGCCCTTCAGGCTGGGGGTGCTGGATGTGTCCTTGTCCTCACTGGAGCCAACACCAGGGGATGAAACTCCTCTTTCCCAAGGGAAACTGAGGCACGTGGATGTGGCTCAGTGCAAATACCCCCCCAGCTCTCCCTTGGCTGGTTTATTGATGGATCGGGAATGTTTGGCTGGATTTACACCCAGGAAGGGGAGGTTGACCCCAAGGAATCCCCTTCAAGCATCCCAGGGAGCGTTTCCCCCCTTCCCATGTGCTTCCCACTCCTCCCAGCTTTGCAGAGCACCCTGCTTTCCCCACAGGCACGGCAGCAGGAGCTCTTGTTTTCCCATAACAGCATTGTCCCCATCAGGGCTTGAAGGGATCAGGCTGCTGCTGATGGCTGTGCCTGTCAGGATGAATGAGAGGTGACAGCGCCACGGGAGCCCTGCAGAAACCAGATGGGCCTGGGGTCCTTCCTCCCTCTGAAAGGTTTCATCTGGCCCAGGCCCCAGCAGGGATGGGCTGGCTCTGCCAGGGTGGGTGAGGAGCAGGGAAGAGCAGGAAGGAGAAGGGAAAGGGGAGATTGGAGTGTCCAACAACTCAGAGGGATGGATGGAGGGATGGATGGATGGGTGGGTGGATGGATGGATGGATGGATGGATGGATGGATGGATGGATGGATGGAGGGAGGGAGGGATGGATGGATGGATGGATGGATGGAGAGAGGAATGGACACCCTGGTTTTGTGGTTGGGGATGGATGGATGGATGGATGGGGGATGGATGGAGGGATGGGGGATGGATGGGTGGATGGATGATGGATGGATGGATGGATGAATGGAGGGATGGATGGATGGACACCCTGGTTCTGTGGTAGGGGATGGATGGATGAAGGGATGGATGGGGGATGGATGGAGGATGGGTGGATGGATGGATGAACAGATGATTGGGTAGAAAGAGGGGAATGAAGGCTGTGACCAAGCCAGGGTTGGGCCAGAGCTGAGCCCAGAAGCATTCCAGCTTTGCTGGGTCGGAAGATGCTCCTGCTCTGAGTTATTTGGGTTTAAGGCCAAGGGGATCCCATGGGACACGCGTTGTGTGGAGAACTTGTCCCTCAGGGCTGGCCAAGCTCAGGAGGCCTCGGCCCTGCACAGCAAACACTGCTTCTGGCCTTCTCTGGGGGGAACCGTGCCCAGCCAGCTCCGTGCTCCTGCAGGGCCCTGGAGGAGTCCACAAATCCAGCAGGGATCCTCGTCCACCTCAATGGATGAGCCAAACCCAACCCAGCAGTGCTGGACATCGAGCAGGCCCAGAGAGGTGAGTGGCCACCCCTGGGGACAGCTCTGTGCCCGCAGTGGCCAAATCCCCTTTGGGCTGCGTCCCCCACCCCCTGTGTCCCACCATGCCCACACTGATGGGTCTGGGGGCGCTTCCCCTCCCTGGCCTGGCTGCAGGGACAGAATTCCTCACTCCTGGGTTTGTCCTCACCTTCTGCCACGGGCGCCTCCTCCCCGGTGCCCCCGTGCCCTGTCCCCAGGGTGACCCCTCTGACCCGACCCAAAGGTTTCCTCCACTTCCTCCGTGCCCGGCCAAGGCTGATAAGGGGAACCAGAAACAGCTTTGACCTTTCAACCACAAATCCCCCTGTGAGGAGCCCGAGCTGTTCCACGTCTCAAAGGCTCCTTGATAGGAAACAAAACCCCCCCACCCCGTGCTGCTGAACTTTTAAGGAATTTCACTCCCAAAAAGCTCTAAAGCACCCAAAGAAAGGCGCCCCTGAGGACACTGGGGTGGGTTTAACCCCACTGAGGAGTGGGGCTGCCGTGTGTGCTGTGGCAGAGCTGTCTGCGGTGTTGGCCTTGTGCTTCCTTCCCTTTCCTTTCCCATCTCTCCTTCCCTTTGGGCTGCCCTGCTCACCCCTGGACACTGATGGGGTACAAAGGTTTTTGGGACACTTGGTGCTTCCTTTGCTCTTCTCTGAGAGAGGGAGACCTCCCTGATGCTGAGGCCTTTACCTCTGGCAGTCCCAGGGACAGACAGGCCCCTCGGTGTCCCTGCCCAAGGCATGGGGTGGAGCCAGGTGAGCTTTRATGTCCCTTCCAACCCCAACCCCTGTGTGATTCTGTGATTTCAGCAGATACACGATGTGCCAAGGGAAGCAAAGCTCCATCCTCACTTTCTTTCCCATCCCAAAGCAGCAGGATCCAGCTCCAGGACATTCCCTGCTCCCTGCTCACACCCTCTGGGTCACGCTGATGGCTGGAGGTGCTGGAGCTCCTTAATTGCTTTGAGGAAGCTAATTGGTACAAACACAACAGCAGGAGATGAGGCGGCTCAGCAAAGGCATCGTGCTCCGAGGGGATTGGGCAGCATTCCCAGGGCCCAGTGGATGTTTGGCCCCTGGTAAGTGGATTAAGGCTCTTGGGACCACTTCCCTCGCTTGGTGGGGTGTGGGCAGTGTGTGAGCCCCTGGGGTGGAGCAGAACTCTGTGCCCTGGAGCTTTCCCCAAACACATCCCCCTTGGCTCCCATGACTCGATTTTGCCAGGGTGTTTATCACGAACAACTCCAGGTGATGGAAAGCCCCAACCCCACAGGATCAGGCCCTGAACACCAGCAGGTTGCCCAGATTGCCTCTGTTGCTGACTCCGTGTTTCCCCCACTGTTGCTTAACCCCATTAATGGGATCTGAGCTGGTTCAAAGCCTCGGCAGCAGCAGGGGGGAAAGCTCACAGCAATAACTGGAGGCGACCTCTGCCAAATTGGAGCAAGCCTTGCCTTCCTCCCGCTGCCCAAACAGCCCACAGCATTTTCCCATTAAACCTCGGTGCCCAGAGTTGTTGGGGAAGAAGAAAGAGCCAGGACCAGCCCTTCCTGCATGGAACCAGGGTGGAAACCTTCTGGATCTGGGGGTAAGGACTCAGCAGCCAGCCCTAAGGCTGGGAGAGGATGCTCCTGGAGGGATTGCTCAGAGAACCCAGATCCCAGCATGTGAACCCTGGTGGGAAGTCATCAGCTCAGGTAATTTGGGGCAAAATGAGTTTTAGAGAGGTGGGTCTGGGTAAAAATCACTCTGTGGTCTGGGCACCACATTCCTCATGGGAAATGGGCAGAATGGGCCATTCAGGGTGGAAAGTGTTGATTTGTGAACTTATTTTTTGTTCTGCTCCTTCTGAGCATCTTCAGTGGGGGTTCCCCAGCCCAGCTGGGCTGTGCAGGACCCAAAGGCTGCAGGGAGGAGCTGGGGCAGGGACCCACGGGGTGGAGGGAGCTGGGGATGAAACCGCTGGTGCCGGGCACTGGGAAGGACACAGGACTCTGGGTTTGGGGTCTTGGGCGACCCTGTGGGGTGGGGGGAGCTCTGTAAGAGGTGTTTTCATTGGGGCTGAGTTTCTCAGAGCACAGACATTAAATTTTAGCCTTTAGGTAGCACCGTGTTTGGGACTGATGCTGCTAATTTGGGTAACAGAGATCCCAGCACATCCACTCCCAGCTGATGGGATCTGACTTGCACCAACCCTCCTTTCCCCCCAGCAGCATCTCTGCCTGGCCCCCCATCCTCCCCTGCTCCTGGCCTTTTCTCCTGGCCCTCTTTTTTGGGAGGACATTGCTTGGGGAAGAGGAAACAGAGTCTCCCCTGCTCCCGGGGCCACGTGTGACCGCTGGGATGGGCTTTAATGGGTCCCAGGCGCGGCTCCCGCTGCCCCTTCCCTTTCACGGGGGGAATAAATCCAATTACCTGGCCCCGGGCAGGAGCTCAGCGAGGCTCTCCCCGTTCCGCTTGCCGCCAGAGGAGTCACGGCTGTTGGGGCAGCGGAGCATCCCCGGGGAGCTGGGGGGTTATCCCATCCTCCCGGCCCGATTTGGGACCGGCAGGAGGATAAAGTTGC
>CADDXX010001204.1:63179-82205 GCA_902810485.1 Alauda arvensis | reverse complement strand
GAAGGGAAGGGAAGGGAAGGGAAGGGAAGGGAAGGGAAGGGAAGGGAAGGGAAGGGAAGGGAAGGGAAGGGAAGGGAAGGGAAGGGAAGGGTTTTTAAGCTCTGGTTTTACTTCTCATGATTCTGCTGGGATTTTGTCAGTAATAAATTCAATCAATATCCCTAACTGCAGCCTGTTTTCCCATGATCACAATTGGTGAGGGAACTGTCCCTGTCCTTATCTCAAGCCATGAACCTCTGCTCTATTTTCTCTCCAATATAGCTGGGAAGGGCAGGGATAGTCCAGCTTTGGTGGGATCCAGCCAGGATCCCTCTTTCTACAGAGGGTCTGGAGGATACCTGGGAATTAAGGGATTTGTCTTGTTTGCTTGGCTTGAGCTCCCCACAYCAGATCTGGTTCCCATCCTGGCTTTGCCATCACCTCCTTGGGGAGAGAGGCCCCAATTCTGCACCCCCTCCCAAACCTCCCGTGGGCCACCAGGTGCTTTCCATCCTGCCGTGCTTACCTTGAGCACGGAGGTGAAGAAGACGGAGCAGCCCATGAGCACGAAGATCATCAGGCCCGTGACCCTCTGCTCCCGGATCCCCAGGAACTTGGGCTGCTCGCCGGGTGCGGAGCAGTCGGACTCCACTTTGAGGCTGTTCACGTGGGTGATGGACAGCACGGTGGCGGCCACGAACCAAGGCAGCCCCATCACCGAGCACACCCCCAGCATCACGGCCACCATGAACAGGTCCAGGTGGTACCCACAGCCTTTCTGTGGGGAGCAAAAGTGGGACAGGAGCAGCCCTCAGGGACCAGGACAACAGCACGGGGTGGGACTCAAAGCCCGTTGAAGCACAAGTCAGCTTCTGGGAAATTTAAATAAGGTTTGCAGTAAGAACTGGGATCAAACACGGATTTCATGTCTTGCATGAAAATCTGGCAGGATCAGACAGAGTGGGGTCTGAAGGGTTTGTACCATCTTTGCTTCTCAGAAATATTTTAAATTTTTTTTTTTTTCATTCATAAAGAAATTCCCACCACGTACAGGTAGGGCGTGGCTCTAGGTGAGCCCTGGAGCTCATTGAGATCCCTTCCCCAGTTGCCGCTGACATTTGAAAAAAAAAGAAAAACCACCCTTCTGCATCAGTCCAAGACTCATTTGCTGCTCCCAGAAGTTGTCATCCCCTCCCTTCGTCCAGGAGAGCTTCTGCCACACAGCCTGGTGTTATCCCAAACCTTCCCAAAGTGTTTGGGACAGGAGCTTGTCCCACCCCAGTGGGATGAGGATGGGGTGACCCCCTCACCTTGAGCYTGTGCTCCTTCCTGTTGACGATGACAGCCGTGATCTGCTGGTCCATGAAGATGAGGATGGTGCAGAGCAGGGCTGGGATGAGCGCAGCCAACACCGTCCACCAGGGGTTGGGCCCAATGGGGTTGATGAGCCACCCACGGTCGTCCCTTGTGGGCTGCAACACACGGCAGGGTCAGTTCCCAGCCCATACCCTTCCCTGGCCTCCATTCCCCTCCATCCCTGTGTCCAAACATTGCCCAGCCCTGGCTTCRTGTCACCCTCTCCCAGGGGGGCCCTGCTGTGCCAGTGTCCTCTGTCCCAGAGTCCCCTCTCCCCTTGGGGCTGTCTTCCCAAAAGACAGGAACGAATTGATGCACTTGGAAGTGGCAGAGGAGACACTCACACCAGCACCTCCTCCAGCCCAGCCTTGTCCTGCTGGAGATGGTTCTCCTGTTCAGCATCTGGTTTTAGGGCTGCCCCCTGATTTCCAGAGGGGATCGATGCTCTTGGATATGGCAGAGGAGATGTTTCCACCAGCAGCACCTCCTTCAGCCCAGCCCTTTCCTGCTGGAGATGGTTCTCCTGTTCAGTGTCTGGTTTTGGGGCTGCCCCCTGATTTCCAGGGGGAATCAATGCTCTTGGATGTGGCAGAGGAGGTGGTTCCACCAACAGCACCTCCTCCAGCCCAGCCCTTTCCTGCTGGATGTGGTTCTGGTCTGGTTTGGGGGCTGTCCCCTGATTTCTACGGGGGATCGATGCTCTTGGATGTCAAAGAGGAGGTGGTTCCACCACCAGCACCTCCTCCAGCCCAGCCCTGACATCACCTGGAGGCACCTGAGGTGCCAAAAGCCTTCTCCACCAATCCCCAACYCCATTACCTTGAACACGTGGGGGACGTGGAGCTTGGGGGACGGGATCCCAATCCCAACGTCGATGAGCACCATGATGACAATGGTGAGGAACACAGCAAAGTCACTCACTGTGGATCGGACCTGGGGCGAGAAACTCAACCTGAGAGGGGCCAGGACACGAGATGGGAAACCTGGGGACACTCACAACGTTTGGACTGGTTAATCCCTAAAATCCCACCACTCCGAGGACATGTATCCAATTCCCTTGGGTGGATATTACTGCCATGTTGGAGATCTGGTGTGGGACAGTAGAAAGAGTTTAATTAGGGGGGRAATTCAAATTTTAATTCAGACATTAAGGAAAATACTAAAAATGAGGAAAGATGCCACACTTCTGGGTGAAATGGGAATAAGGCACTGAGGCATCATTCATTCCTGTCTTTCCATGGCAACTCCTCATTTGAATGCTCCAGCAAATGATGCTCAGAAGGGGAAAAGAAATAAATAACTTTGGAAGAGCTGAGCCAAAAAAAACATCACCCTGGAACAGGTCATGAGGCAGGTGGGGAATGCTACAGCCTCTCTGCACTCATGGAAAYGAGGGAAGGATATCCAAGGTCAGCCTTTCCCAGCCTGACTGAGCGGTGGCCAATCCTTCCGTGCTCCAGGAATGGCATTTTGGGAAAGGAGCGTGGAGTCTGCCACGGGCCACCGCCTTCTACCTACTCTGGTTGGGAAGTAACGGCTGGTTTTAAACTTCTTCAACAAACTCGACAGGACAAAGGTGGAGAAGAAGAGGATGCAGCACCAGAAGAGGACGTTGGGCGCGTAGGGGCCGTTGCGTCCACAGGCAGGTCCTTGGAACTCCCCGTGCAAAGAGCGACATTCCTGGGGAAACAGAGCATCAGGATACGGGGAAAAACTGGGATAACGGTGGGGACTGAGGGTCTTGGTGCAAGATCCTTGACCCTGCAGCTGCCACAGAAGTTATAAATACCAATATATTAACATATTAGAAATATATCAGTGTGAGTAGATTTACCTAAACATATGTAGCTATATTTACATAAATATATGTAAATATATTTACATTAACATATGTAAATGTATTTAAGGGGCAGCAGCTGCTGAACAAGTAACACAGAGCTGGAATTACACAAAGGGGAGTTGGTGGGACACCATGGACTCACAGCACATCCTCTGCTCTAGCAGGGCTGAGGAAAGCACTGGAGAGGAAGGAAAAGCTGGAAATTTGTGGATAAAGAGGGAACAGGGAAGGAGGGCTGGGACAATCATGGGATGGAAATAGAGCCAAATCATCCCTTTGCAGTCAGGGCTCTCAGGACAAGGCCAAAAGGAGCTGGGGATTCCCAAAAAGCTGGGCTCTGCTTCCAGGGACTGTCYCTGTGGGGCTGCTCCGACATGCAAATTTATGCAAAACCCTACAGACAGCAGGGCCTGGAGTCAATGAGAACCAATTAAGGGAGCCAATCACTGCCCTCAGGCAGGAACTTCAGTCCTCCAAATGCTCCAAGAATCAAAGCACTCCCTTAACCTTGGTCGAGGTCTCCAAACTCAGCTGAGTGGGACAGTTCTTATCCTGAGGTGGGGGACAAAGTGAGCTGGACCAGGTGGGCTGGGCAAGGTGAGCTGGGCAAGGGGGGCTCTCCTTCCCAGGATAAAGCAGGTTAAAAGTACTCATGAGATTTAAGCAGGGACTTCTCAGAGCACTCTGAAGCCCAAAAGTCACCTGAAGACGGTGGCTTTGGCACCTGTGAACGCCCCTGGGGCATTGGTGGCCCAGGGCACTTACAGTCACTGTGAGGTTTCCCCAGGTGATTCCCAACACGTTGATCCCATTGCTCCTCCAGAATTGCAGGGTTTCATTGCTGGGATGAGCCGGGGGCTCGCACTTACAGCTGGAGGGGGGAAAACCAGGACAGGGCTGAGGGAGCAGCACTAGGACACACCCGGAGGCACCAGCCGAGGGGTGAGGAGGAGAACACCCACTAATAGATGGTGAGGAGGTCGAGCTTGCTGTGCATGTGCACAGGGAAGGTCTCCCGCAGGTGGCTCAGCTTCTCCAGGGCCTCGTAGATGAAGATGATGCAGATGAGGGAGGCGAAGGCCTCCTCGGTGAAGCGGGTGATGTAGCACACCAGGCAGCTGGCGTCCGTGGCCACCAGCACCACGCAGAAGAACGCAGTCCAGAGCCCAATGCACGTCCGCAGGGACAGGTAGGAGAGCGTGTATTCCCTGGGAAAACACAGAAACTCATKGGAAAAAGGCCAGCACAGGCCTCGGAGTCCAAACCTTTCTCCAGAGAAAATTAGSAGCAATGTGGGAGTGTGTGGAGGCTGCAGGTGGTAATTGAGGTTTCCATGTCCTTGAGGTTGCAAGGTATGGGGGGAGAAGCCAAGTGTTTAATTAGCATTAATTAATGTTGTCTTAGTGCTTTGAAGGCTGATTGAGAATTCACCCTTGTCCTAGGTTGCAATGTAAGATGTGCCCAAAGTATGTATTCTATTCCCATCTTCATGGGTTGTTGGAGCCAGGTGGGGCAGTGTTTTCCCTGCCCCCTCCCTCAGGACTATCTGCTGTTAATGGCCCATCCATGCCCTGCCCAGGGCTCACAGATAACTCCCTTATCTCTGTCCATGGCCCATCAATGCCCTGGTCAACGACTCACAGGTAACTCCCCTCGGGAGCCATCTCTGCTTAATGGGCAATCAAGGACCCATTGTATGACTCATAGAATGACATCCGCCCAACTTGAGATGCTCTGCCCAGTTGGGGAGGAGCCAAGCATTCCCACCTGGATATAATCTGCAGTTTGGGACAGCACAGGCACTGACTGGATTCCCAAAGGACAGGAGCTGCTGGATCTTTCTACAGGATCGCTGCTTCAACAAGACTGCTTCATTCGGACTGCTACCACCACCCTAATGAACTGAATGTCAGAATGTATTCTGACTCTGCCAAGGGTCTTTTTCATTTGTTCCTTTTACTATTATATTTATTTTATAGTTTTCCTAYTAAATTGTATTTCTGACTTAGTCTCTCACTGGTTTTGCTTTCAAACCAGTACAACCCTCCAGAGCCCTGACACCAAAACCAGCTGGGTTTGCCCTGGTCACCCGCAGTCAGCTTGGGGCTGATGAGAAGTTTAATTCTAGTGAGGGGGGTTCATCTCACACAAAGTCACCAAGATGAAAGGACGGCCATAGAAAAGAGCTATTTCCCAGCTCCAACGTGTTCAATACAATCCCCAAAACTCAAAATATTGCAATCAAAAACTACATGGATATTTGGGCAAAATCTATTTCCTCTTCCAGCAAAAACCAGGTTTAGAAGTTTTGTACTCAGTGGAAAACAAACCCTCCCTCATTCCCAAACCAGAGTGATTTGTCTCACCTTCCTCGGGCATCCATCCAGAGCCTCTGGTTCCTCCTCCTCCCACTGTTTCATTTTATCCCTAAAATCCTGAAATGACCCTGRGCCAAAAACCCAAATGACCCCCAAGCCCAAGAGCTCTCACCCTTCCTGTGTGACAGCAGCAGCATGAGAGCTCTGTGACCCAGCAAACAAATCTGASAACTCCCACTGAGAAATTGAGAAGAAAAACATCTCCCTGCCCAAAAAAAAAGAAAAAAAAAATCCCCAAAAACCAGAAGACAAACATCTCACTTGCAGAATTTGTAGAGAATCTTCTCAAAGACCAAGACRGGTCCAGTGCTGCCGAGGATGGTGAGGGGTTGGCCAGCAAAGAGGGAATAAACCACGCCTGTCATGGATGCCCCCAGCAGCGACTCCATGGCACTCTGACAGGGAAGAGAGAGAGCAGGGAGTAAACAAATCATGGAAAACCCCCCAAAAAACCCAAAGGAAGTTCACAGCAGCCAAGAAATTTCAAAGATTATGGGTTGGYAGGGACCAGCAGGTTGGGGTGGCAGGGACTGGTTTGGGGTCCAAACACTGCCCATAGGCAGGGACACTTCCCCCGCTGCAGGGGGCTCAGTTTGGGGCATTACCCCCTCCCCACACTCCCAACAGAGAGAGGAGCTCACAATGTGGCCGTGGGTCGCCTCCCCCAGCAGCCCCCCGAAGGTGATGACGGGGGACATGCAGGCACAGTACAGGAACAGGAAGGACGCCAGGCACTGCAGGCTCAGACCRTCCCGGAAGTCGCTCCAGAACCACGGGGCCTTGCGCTTCACGTCCAAGATCAGGCCTCCAAAGAGCCTGCGGGGAGGGAAAGCCAGGCTGTTCACTTGGGAGAGCAACTTTGTTTCCCTTTGTGCAGAAAATGCCCTCYCCTGGAGGTGTTTCCAGACCTGCCCCTGCCCCAAAGCCAGGAAACGCAAGTGTGCTGATGCTGGGGCTGGGCCCACCTGCCCAGGTGTCCCCCCTGCCCAGATCTCCCACTCTCCCAGACCTCCTCACTTCCCAGATCTTCCCCTTGTCCAGGTGTGCCGCCTGCCCAGATCTTCCATCTGCCCAGATCTTCCACCTGCCCAGATCCTCCACCCTCCCAGACCTCTTCACTTCCCAGATATTCCCCCTGCCCAGCCCAGGGGACCAMGGTGGCAACATGGAGCCCTTCCATTGAACCACGTGACCCCAAAAGCTGCTGGAAGGGGAGGTGCCTGCTCAGATTTTGGGAGTAAAACAGGAGAAGRCCCCAAACCAGGAGAGCTCCCACCTCCCAGTGCGCTCCAGTTCAGGACCGCTGTGTTTCTCTGGCTTGCTGTGGGAAGAACTSTCATCCAAAGCTCCTGGCATCTTCCTCTTTTCCTGTGAACATGGAATTCTGCTCAAAACAGGTATTTTTCAAAATCAACCACCAGCTTGTTTTGCTCCTGGCCTGGGCATGGCTGTGCCAAACTGGAAATTCCAAGTTCACCAGTATTTGGGTTTCTATGCTGCCCATCCCCCTTGCAGCACCCACCTGGGAGGGGACGTTTTTGGGGGGCTCAATTCGGATGGATGGGTCCCACTCTCCTGGCGGCAGCACCGTGACCTGATCCAGGAACTCATCAATGCCAGCCACCAGGTCAGCCCGGTCCTTGGCTTTGTAGGCAACATCGTGGAAAACCTGCCCAGAGGAGAACTTCAGGTGAGAGCACAGCCCACCCCAGGTGCCCTCACCAGGGCAGCTCCCCTTTGGCTACGTYAGGATCATCTTCCCCAAATCTCCTGCTAGAAATGGCAGCTGGAAATGCTCCCCCAGCAGGAACAATCTGGACATTGTGGTGCTTGTAATCATCTCCTCCACAAGGTCACCATCCCTCATGGCTTTGAGGAGAAGGTCTACCACCCTGGCAATGCCACCACTGGGGTGGTGCCAGCCCTGGATGGGGGAAGGATGAGGTGCAGGATGGGCTTTCAGCCCTAGCCACCATGGCCACACTGGAGGTATTGGCCTAAAGGGGAGAAGTTCCTCTGGCCTGGCGATGCCATCACTGGGGACAATGTCCCGGGTACCCCGTAGGGAAGGATGGGGTGTGGGATGCACCCAGAGGGGATTCMAGCCCTCAGGATTTGGGGTGATGTAAATCTGCCTGGTTTGGGCTGCACATGAAGGGCTGGGACAGCAAATCCTCACTGCTCCAGGGACAGGGAATGGTGAAGAACCCCCAAAGTGACCCTGAGATTCCCCTTATCTCGTCACACCTCATCTGTCATGGTGGTGGCCATGGACCTGCCAATCTCGTGGTACTGATGGGCTTTTCCTCCCGGCCCCAGCAGAACAAACAGGAACCTGAGCAAGGAAAACCAAACTGAGAGAGTGGAATGTGGCTTCACTCCAAGGGCACCCAGGGAAAACCCTGGGGCCTTGAGGAGGAACACGTTGGTTCTTCACCTCCTCCGTGGGCTGAATTGTTTACCAAAACCAATCACAAATCTCATTTTGGGGCCAATTTCATTAAAATTGGTCCGTAAGTTTCAAAGATCCAGCAGGGAAGGGAGAARGGTGAGGGGCAGCACAGGAGAAATGTGCAGCTCCCACTTGTTCCCTTGGGCCAATTTCAAGTGGGTTTGGGGTTTTTTTTTTAAATAAAAAGTTCATGCTTCTCCTCCAGACCTTGTTGGGATRGGAACTTCCGTCATTCCCGACAGGAGCACAGCCGGGGTCAGGCGGACAAAGGCCACGAGGGGCTGGTGGAGGAAATCCAGCTCTCCCACCAGCACGTTGGATGCCTCCGCTCCACTGGGAATCTTCTTCATGAAGTGCAGCTCCGCCTGGGCAGGACCAGCCATTCTCAGGKAATCCTCCCAAAATGAAGCCCTCAGGGCCCCCCCAGGGTCTCTCTCACCCCCCTGGAGGTGTGGGAGAGGTGCAGGGGTCTCACCTTGCTCAGGTCCATGGCACTGGCCTCAGGGGTCACCCCGTTTTTAGCTTCTGCGGTGGTGGGAGAAGGGTGAGGGGTGAGGGTTTGGGCTGGRAGGGAAGAGAAAGACACGGAGAAAGGGAGGAAAGGAGGAGTTGGGGTGTTTGTTATTGGCCAGAACAAATCTAATGGGGACAAAGTCACCCRGAAACCCCCATCTGGTGCCAAAGCCTGGAGAAACCTTCATCTGGTGTCAAATCCCTGGAGAAACCTTCACCTCAGGCTAAAGACAGGCAAAAGACCTCTCGCCTGGTGCTAAAGCCCTGGGAGAAAACTTCACCCAGCGCAAATTCCTGGAGAAAGCTTCACTTGGTGCCAAATCCTAATAGAAACCTCCAGCTGGTGCAAAAACCCTGCAGAACCTCACCTGGCTCCAAACCCCATAGAATCTCACCTGGCTCCAAACCCCATAGAATCTCACCTGGCTCCATACCCACAGAACCTCACCTGGTTCCACACCCCACAGAACCTCACCTGGCTGCAAACCCCACAGAACCTCCTCACCTGGCTCCATATCCAACAGAACCTCACCTGGCTTCTCAAGCAGGTCCTGTTTCTTGCTGACATCGGCGAAGGAGCGCACGATGGGCAGGAGGTTGTTCCTTTTCCTCTCGTTCTGGTGGTGGTGCTTCTTCAGCAGCACCTCCCGAACCTTGGCCCGCGTGCGCTCATCAAACTCYGGTGACGGCTCCTGCTGGGCCAGGATCAGGTCTGGGTGGGACAGGGACACAAGGTCAGAGCATGAACCTGCCCTACCAGAGCCTCTCTGCCTTTAAGCCCTGAACCCCAGATGTGGAGGGAAAATGAAATCAATGTAATGCAAGGAAATGGCTTGGAATGAGTCATTATTGAACAAGGGTCAGCTCTAAGGGAGAGCTGAAGAACCAGGTCCTGAAACACTCAAAAATGTACTTAATATTCTCCTTTTTGCTGCAGAACATTCTCTCTCTTTGCTGCAGAATATTCGCCTTTCCCCTGCAGAACTTTGTCCAGTCGCCCTCTAACCCAAAAATCGCTTTCTGACGGACCCCACACTTCCAGCGAGAGCTGCACACCCAAACCCCGTTCCCATGCCAGAAATTCCATCGGGACAGGTGGAACTTGTCAGGTTGCAAGTATTGATAATCTGGGGCGGGATTTCCTGGTGTAGGGAAGTCAGCATGGTTCTGGGATGGTAACAAGGGATCTCTAAAGTCCAGAGCAACTCTTTGAACATGCAATTTATTGCAAGGGTGGTGGGCAAAGGGGGGCTCACTCAAGCTGCCAGCCACAGCTAGGAGTAAGCCCCAGAGAAAGAGAGAGAGAGAAGGAGAAAGAGCAAACAGGAGGAAGAGCAGAAGCAAGAGAGAGCTAAAATCTTGTTACAACACATTATTCCCATCCTGAATATTCTGATTCACAGTAACCAATCAGCAAAAGACATAAAATCTATATAATTTACATATAGCCTATGGGGGTTACTACATTACCATATTTCTTACATTTTAAACCTTAAAATCTACTTCCAAAAACTCTTTTTTTCTTCCTTGCCATGTTGGCAGGGTCTCCTTCAACCTCTGGACTTTCCAGCATTCCTTTTAGTTTCTTAGGGTATTGTTTAATCATGGGGGATTCTCCCGTGGTCGGCCGAGCCGTTGTTTCCCAGTCATCCATTAACCAGCTTTTGGCTTCTTAGATGTCGAAGCCAACTTTCATTTCTACCTTGCTTATAGATTTCACATTGTCACAGCCTTTTTGCCAGGTATAATGACGAGGCTGTCCCGTTTCATCCTCCCCAGCACACCGGGGCCAGGTCCCCGCATACCGGCGATGTCCTCGACGCTGGTGGCGCGCACGTCCAGCAGCACCGTGCCGTTGATGATGCAGCTGCGAAGCTCAAAGAGGCTGTGCAGGGACAGCGTGGCCACGTAGGGCTTGCTCCAGCGCTCGCCCCCATCCTCCACGTCCTCCTCGAACTTCAGCCACCTGTGGGAAAAAAAGGCAGACAAAACAAAAAAAGGGAAAGAAAAAGAAAAAGAAAGCAGCTCTGTGTCACACTGCTACACAAAAGAATGGCACGACAGAGCAATCATGAGGGGAAAAACGAGAGAGTTTCATAGAAACAATCTACGGATATTTCTACAAAAGTAAAAACAGGTAAAGATTGGTGGGAAAAGGTTCCCCCTCTCCACACACAGTGGTTAGCATAAATACTTGTCAAGAAAATCTATCTCATTAGAAAGAATGTGAACATCGTTAGTTAGAAAAACAACACCTGTTATTTACATGAAAAACTATGACAAACTGATTTTAAAATGCAACTTATCAGAAGGCGTAAAAATTCAGGGTGACAGCTCTGTGGGAACCTGGGTCACCCCTCTGGGTGCTCCTGGAGGCTCAAGACCCTGTGGGGCAGAGCCAAAAATATCTCTGCCTTTGATCTAACCCCTGGAAAAAGCTGCCACGTCTGAGAGAGGAGATGCAGACCACTTGGGTTTAATTGGTATAATTATTATTATGTCACAGGGTGAAAATGGGAATTTTTAGATTTTACTATATAAGTAAAAAGGGGCAAAAATGGAGGAATTTGGGGGTATCTGTTGTCCTTTTCCTACTTCTTCTTCCCCTCCATCTTTGCAAGGGTGAGGCCTTCTTGTGATGGGGTTAAGGTGAAGTCTCACTGTCTGACATGGGTCATGGTTACTGGTACTTAAAAGAAAACATTGTTAACGTAATTTAGATTATAAAAGTAAAGGTGTCGTCATGAGTGGTTCAGATCTCACTTTTCTGGCTTTCTGCAAACTTCACACTGGACAGAGAGAACTTTTAGAGATAACRATAGAATAAACAACTTTCCAAAGCAGCTGCCTGGCCTCAGCTCTCTTTTGGACTCCATTATCAACTCTCAGGGCATGAAAACACTCCCAGCCTGAGACAGCTCCAGCCCTGTAAGCCCTTGAATAAAACCATGGGGTGGCAGGAGGAGATTCCTGCAGATGGGAAAGTTTCACATCCCAGAGAACAGGGACTCCTCTGCCACTGCAGCTGGCAGCAGGGATCATGGAACAGCCTCAACTGGAAGGGACCCACAGGSATCACAGAGTGCAACCCCTGGCCCTGTGCAGGGCACCCCAACAATCCCACTGAGAGCAGTGACCCTGGCCTCTGGAATCATGGAATATCCAGAGATGGAAGGGACCTATGAGGATCACAGGATCATGGAAACCCTGGAATTGGAAGGGAACCACAAAGACCATCAAGTCCAACTCCTGGCCCAGGATAACCCTGAAAATCCCACTAATCCCCAAATCCCAGCATCCAAGCATTCCCTGACCTCTAGAACCATGGAATCTCCTGAGTGGGAAGGGACCCACAAGGATCATCAAGTCCAATCCCTGGCCCTGCMCAGACACCCCAAAATCCCACCCTGTCCCAGAGAGTTTTGTCCAAACGCTCCTGGATCTCTGGCAGCCTTGGGGCTGTGACCATTCCTTGGGGAGCTGTTCCAGTAGGGGAAGAGCCTTTTCCCAGTATCCAATTTAACCCCTCCTGACACAGCTTCCTGCCATTCCCAAATCCCAGGGATTTACCTGGCCGTCTCCTTCCACTCAGCATCTTCCCCCTCCTTCACACAGATCTCATCCAGCTCCGTGAACAAGTCGTGGGGGACGTGCTGCTCATCCTCCTCCGTGCCCAGGATGAACTGGACCCGCTGGGATGGGGTGTCTGGGGACAGGAGGAGATTCCCCATCCCATTACTGAGCCTGGATCCATCCCAGCACGCTCACATTCCAGTGGGATCACACTGGGACCAGTCCAGCCATAAATGCTGGCCTGGCTCCTCTCCCACAGCTCTCCCCGGGTTCTCACAGAGCCACGGGGAAGGTGGAGGCTCCATCCCAGGCTCCATAAGGATGGGCTGCTTTCCTTCCCCACACCTCCAGGACCCCCAAACCCACTATGGATTTAACTCCAAAACCAGAGAAAAGTTTGGGAAAAGAGGAGTTTTGCTTAAAAAAACCCAACAAAAACAAACACAAAACACTTTTCCTTGGTAAAACAGTCATACAAAGTATCTACAGGGACCTGGTTGGAAAGTCCCATGGTGGCCACCCCAGCTGGACTTTTGTGGTGAGATARACAAAGWTCGTRTGGGGAAACAAAGAGAGTTGGCACTAAAGGTAATCTTGCCTCYGATGTATTGCAGCTGYGTTAATTATCCTAGAGTGGGAACAGCCTTGCTCTCCCAGCTATGGGTGTGGTAAAGACTGAGCTGGCTGGGCYGGGTTACAGTTGCAGCTCAGTTGGAGTCACAGCTGGAGTGTGCTGTGAAGAGCCAGGGACAGGAGGTCATGCAAGGGACAGAAAAGGTGAGGCCTTGCACCAGGGACTGACAGGGACAGGATGGAGTGAGCTGGTGCTGTGAGAAAGAAGTTTTAAAGAAGGAGATCTGACTGACTGGCTGCTGCCATAAATGTATTGGAGCCCGGGACACCCCTTTGGGTGCCCTGGGAGGCTCGAGACCCTCACAAGAGGTCCAAGGGTCTTGGAACAAAGCCAAAAATACCTCAATGCTTTTGATCTAAAGCTGCCGACATTGAAAGAAGAAATGCAAGCCACCAAAGTGTAATTAGAATAATAATGAATATATCACAGGGTGAAAAGTAGAATTTTTAGATTTTTAATAGAGAGGTAAAGAGGACAAAGATGGAGGAATTTGGGTGTGACTCTGCTCTTTTCTTGTTTCTTTTTGTCCTYCATCTTCTGCTGTGGTGGTGGCCTTTTTGGATTGGGCTGTAGTGGAKTTTCATTGTCTAATATAGGTTGTAAGTATTGGTAATTAAAAGAAAACATTGTTCACGYAGTTATTGGTATAAAAATTAWCATGCCCTTGTAGGAGGGACAGATTTGGCTTCTCTGACCTCCTGCWCACACCTCRCTGRGCAGAAAGAACATGYAGAGATAACAGAAAAATAAAAAACCTTCAAAGACAGAGACTCAGACTCGGGCTCTCCTTCTTGATGTAGGGGCTGGGAAGAGACCCTTTTTCCTTACTTTTAGGACTCCAAAACACATTTAAACCTGAGATAAATGGCCAGACCCTGAGAGCTGCTTGGAGATGCTTTTGGGAAATGAGATAGAGCCTGTTAAATAACAACCTGTYGGTGTGTGAAGCCTCCTGGTTGATATGAAAGACTGACAGGTAACGAAGTCCTGACACTTGGAGCCCCCTGGGAAGCTTTTCATGAGGCACTTGGTGTGTGCACCTTGAGCAGCACAGACTTACAGTGGTCTCCATGCTCGGCAGGGGCCGGGTCCTTCTCCCGCTCCCGCCTGCGGTGTTTCTGGCTGTGGGCGCGGTGGTGCCGGTGGCTCTGGCGCACCAGCGGCATCCGCACGCCCACGTACAGCGTCCGGTGGCCTGGGGAAAATGGGAATGTTGGGAATCRCTGGTGGTTCAGCCCCCACCCCAGGAGGAAACCACAGAGCCACAGGGAAGCTCCTSGGTGGGAAGGGACTTGCAGGGATCGTCAAGGCCCCGCAAAGGGTGCCCCAAAAATCCCTCACTGACTGYCCTTAATGTAAATTTGGTGGATCCGTGACTTTCCCAGACTTGTCCTGTTTTCTAAGCCTATTTTACTCAAGCTTCGCACCAAGGGATGGTTTGGGGTCACCTAAATGTGCCCTGAAAGCACCAAAACCCTTCTCAAATTCCAGCTTGGGCTGGACAACAACAACACCACCACCAACCCTCAGATTTGTTAATTAAGCAGGAGATAATACAATAATTATAGTTTTGAAATCTTTCTATGGCAGAAGGGGACAAGGAAAGATCAAAGGAGTCCCATGATGATGAACTCCATGAGGAAAACAGGGAATCTGCACCACATCAAATGATCCTCCTGCCCTCTCCAAGCTGGGAGCAGCTGCTGTGGGAAAAGCAGATGGGAATTTTCCATCCCCATGGACACAATTCACACTGGGGCCTCCACCAGGGCTTTAAAAGCCATCACATTAAAAACTAAATAAATAATTTGTTGTTTAATCAAGAACTATGGAAGGTTTTGCTGCTCTTGATGTGACACCGGGCAAGGGACATTGCAGGGACTTTTTGCCAGTGCCTGGTGGCCCCTCCAGCAGGATCCCAGCAGGATCTCACCTTCCAGCTCCTCCTTCTCATAGTGGATGTTGACTACGTTGCTCGTCCTGCCCTGGTCAATCACGGCCTCCTCATCGTGTCTCTAACAAGGAGAAGAAGAGAAAATTTGGGTATTTTGGGGTCTGTGGATCTCCCTTCACCCCCCCGTCCATACAGCATTCCATGAGGATCACGGCTCCTCCTCCAGGCACAGCCCAAAAAAACAAGGACTTGTGGGAGGTTCTTTTCCCATTCCCAAATAAACCCATCCATGCTGTGCACAATGGGAGTCTGGAAGGGTTCCTGAGGGGGGAGAGGGACTTCAGACCCAAATTTGGGCATTTCAGACCTAAAAAAACCCAACAGCCTGTTTTGTTTTTGGGGTTCCTTTCTTTAAAAAGAAAAARTTCACAGGGATTTCCAAGCTGGGGAGAAAGAGCCACTTTTGGTCTCAGGGTGGCTCCTGCAGGACTCCCTGGGTGGCTCTTGGCCACAGGACGTGGCCACCAATGACCTCCAAAAGCCCTCAAGGTCCTGCAGAGGTGACTCTCCATCCCAGCCAGGCTCAGGCTCCTCTCGGTGTGAGTTCTCCATAGGAAACAGCACTTCCCATCTTTTAATTGAGATTCCCACCCAACCTGGGCTCATGGGAAGTTTCCCTGTCCATGGCAGAGGAGTGGTCCAATGGTTTTCCAACCCAAAYCATTCCATGATTCTTTTATGCCTCAAAACTAAAGGAAAGACCTCACCACTGCTCACCTTCCCCTTCCTTGTCCCCCTGGACAATCTGAGAAAACCAAAATTCCATCAGCCATGCAAGGAAATACCCTGCAATGCCCAACCACCTCTATTTTCTATCAGTTTCCCAATTATTCCTCTTTTWAAGGCTCAAAGGGAAGGTTTGGGATAACTGAGTGGATGAGATTCATCCCCACATCGATGCCATTGTGGCGACCAAAAATTACTCAAACAACAAAAATCACCCCTAACCCAAAAATCACACCCAGATTTTTCTTCCTGAAACTTAAGGTGAAAAAGAAGCAAAATCCTGGGGGAGCTGGGGGAACGGACAGGGCTGCTGGATGAAATTCCAGGAGCAGGAGCTCCCCCCTGCCCTGGGAACCAGCTCAGAGCAGCCACAGTTGGAATTCGTAAGGAAAATTTCCAACACCATCGGGCAGATGCTGCCCTGGTACTGGATAATAATGCCATGAGGTTAYTGGAAAGTGGAGAACAAATAATGGATTCTGATTTCAGCCACACAAACCAACAGGGAATCAGCTCCCCCAAATTCCTGCTTAACCAATGGGTGGAAAACCCAGTCCCTGGTGAGTTTGATGAGGAACAAACATTCCCACTGGGAATGAGTTGCTGGTCCCTGAGYTCCAATTCCAGAGGTCACTGTTGCTCCCTCCCTGCCTGCTCCTGCCCACGTTGCCCAGCAGCCGGATTTTCCTGCACCAGTGGCTTTTCTGTCCTYGCTCCAGYGACATCCATCAGCACCCTCCTGYSCTTCCCARCACCCTCCTGCCCTTCCCAGCACCCTTCTCCCTCCAGAGCTGCCAAAAGGGACTGAACTCCAACCTTGGAAAAGGCACGGGGTGAAAGGGCTCAATAAACTGCAATTAAAAATGGGGATTTTAATAAAATGGCAAATTTGAGGACACCTGTGGCAGTGGGAGTGAACAGAGGGATTTGGGAGTGGCAAATTCAAACCTCACATGGTGACACAGGCAGTCTCCTTCTCTCCCAAAAAAACATTTTGTCAAACCTCCCCTCCTGCCCTGCAGGGAAACTCCAGCAGGATTTGGGGGAAGTTTTCCTCCACTGAGGGGATGCACAGCCCCCAGCAGAGCCCCAGCCGTGCTCCTGGGRTTCTCCCAGAAAGGGCCACTTTGTCACTGCYATCACCTTGTGGGTCCYKTCCCACTCRGGAYATTCCATTCCCCTTCATCCTCGTGTCAGTCCCTGGGTTTGGGGGACCCCAGATGGATCAGGGTGTCACATTCCCCCAGGAGCAGGTGGCACCTTGTGTCCCTCAGCCCCAGGGACAAAAAGGGACAGAATCAGAACCCGTGGTGCCAACCCAGGGGTTGTTTACAGCCCCACTCCCCAAAACTCTGCCCACCTGGAAARCACAGTGGATGGGAAGAACCCAGCCCTGTTTTATGGAAAACTCTGTGGAATGGGTTGAGAACACCACATCCTGCAGGGGGAAGGACAATCAGCSTTTGGGTGGGTTTTAAACCCAAATTCCCAAAGAACAAAGTGAGGTACAAACTGTCAGGAAAAGAAACATCATGGGCAGGGCTGATTTCCACCCAAATTTCCTGCAGAAAGCCAGGGAATTTCAGGAAGGTCTCRCTTTGGCACAAGCCTCATCCCTTGGGGGATCCTCATCAGCCAGAGCCAGTCCTGCCCAGGACAGAGGCTCCAGATAAATCCTATTTTTCCTCTTCTCGCTCTCCAGCTCTGCCTGACTTCCCGAGCTGAGCTAATCCGGCATCTCCATCCTCCAGGCTCGTTTGCTTTAATGAGCTCCCTCCCCGGAGCCGCCAGACTCAAAGGTCACCTGCCCGGAAAGGTGACCCGGCTGTAAAATGACCCGGCCGGGGGAAGGTGACACCGAGGGCAGGGCAGGGAAAATCCCGCCGGGATCCAAGCTCGGAGCCCCACTGCCGGGTTATCAACCAGGATTGAAGCTCTGGAAGCTCAAGGAGGGGCAGGTGGGCACCTGTGGGTGCTCTGACATCTCATCGCCCTTCCCTGGGCACAGCAGCGTCCCCAMAATCACCCCCAAGGAAAGGGTCCTGCCTCAAACTGGCCCAGTCAGGCCCCTCAGAGGGACTGGGAGGGTTTGTTCCCCCGGGGAAATTCGGGGGGATTYAAGGACTCCGTGGCTGTGGGTTTGGGATGGAATGGAGAAGAAGGAAGGACGGCTCCAAAGCACGAGTTATCCCAGGATACCTGGATGGGTTCCAGCCTTCCCTCTCCACCCTCCTCCACTGCCAACAGCCTGGGAACCATCAAACCATCCAAACTGGGCTGAAAAGGGGATGCCGAGCTTGGCATCGCTCACCCTGGAGTTTCAGAGCAGCCAGAGTTGTTTTTTAATTTGCTGTTTTCTAAGAAAAAAAAAACCTCCCTTTGGCTGCCTGGAAGTTGTTTTTTGGGGAGACTGAAAGGAATTGCTTCTAGGAATGAAATCAGGAGTGGCTGGAGCAAAGCAGGAAAACGCATTTCAATCCCCCTCCATGTCACGAGCTCAGTGTGTCCTGTCCCCATCTCCAAAGTCATATTTTGTTGGGATTTTGTGTCCCCCCCAGAGGGATTTTGGGGGGTTCTGCCTCAGTTTCCCTGACCCCCTGCAACTCCTCAGGTTAGGAAAGAAAAACTCCTGCTCTGGGGAGACTTTGGGGTAATTGAAGATGAGGAAAAGCTCCAAGCAGAGGCTCAGGACCTTGAGCCCTGTTGGTCCCCAGGGCACGCCAGGAGCAGCCACCAGCAGCGCTGGGAGGATTGATGTCACTCACCTCGCCCGAGGTGCAATTAATAATTAATTAATAACTGACCCACTCTCCTTATGGGATGAAGCCAACCGGGGGTACCTGGGCTGAGGTGGGAATGCAGAGACCCCCCTCGTCCCTCTGCATCTCCCTCCTGCTGCACAAAGCCATCATCCCTGGGGTCCCTTGGGCCATGTCACCCCCAGGGACCCCTCCAGCTCCTGGGGCAGGATCCAAACTGGGATTGGGACTGAAAATGGGGGAGGGGACAGGTCTCTGTACCCCYAAAATGGGGCTGGGGAGGGACGCGCTGGTCACAGCCGAGCATCACCAGGACGCGACGGTCAACAGTGCGAGGGGCGACAGAAACTCCCTYTGTGCTGTAATTTCCGGGCAGATTAATTAATTGTCAACCTCCCATTAATTAATTCCCCGCCTGCCGTGGTCACCCGGAGCAGCACCGGCCGCTCCCATGGGTGCGGGGCAGGGGGGACAGGGACAAGGACAAGCTGAGAGGAAGGGGAACAACGCAGCAGCCTCCTGCCCCCTCCCGCACCGGGCACGGGCTGGGGGCACAACACCTGAGCCCCCCAGACTGCGGGGCTGTGAGGGGGGGACAGTGACGGGGGGCTCTGATGGGGGGACAGTGATGGGGGAACAGGGGGCTCTGCGGGGGCAGTGACGGGGGGACAGGGGGCTCTGTCCCGTCTTTGTCCCCTCTCCAAAGGGCCGATCGGAGGCGGGTGGGCAGGAGGGAGGGGAGGCACATCCCGATGCTGGGTGCGCCCAGCGGGGACCCCCCAGCAGGCACCACGCAGGTGCCCTTCCCCGCTCTTCCCCTCCCTCCTGCGCCCACCTTGAGCGCCTGTGCCCCTCCACCTTT
>CADDXX010001204.1:30406-53569 GCA_902810485.1 Alauda arvensis | reverse complement strand
GGTCCTTGATGTTCCCAGTGTCCCCAGTGCCAGCCCCTTACTGGTCCCAATCAAACCACCTCCGTTTCAGGCACGGGGCCGGCGGGGGGCTCCAGGACCCGGGGCTATTCCCCCAGCAGGTCCCTCTAGGACCCGGCGTCTTCCCCTGGCAGGACCCTCCAGGACCCAGCGTTTTCTCCCTAGCAGGACCCTCCAGGACCTGGCGTTTTCCCCTGGCAGGACCCTCCAAGATCCGGCGTTTTCCCCTGACGGGTCCTTCTAGAACTCAGCATTTTCCCCCTGGCAGGTCCCTCTAGGACCCGGCGTTTTTCCCGGTTCCGGCGGCTTTGGGCCCGCGGCGGCCCCGCCCCGTGCACCTGCCCCGGGGGGCGGGGAGCAGGGAACAGGTAGCGCAGGTGGCCCCGCCCCACCCGGACGCACCTGCGGCCCCGCAGCCGCTGTGGAGCCGCTGAGAGGGGAGGGGACGGGGGTCCCGCTGCTGAAAGCGGCTCTGGGGGTCCCAATCCCGAGCTCTCAGCGGGGAAAGGGGGTCCCGGTGCGCAGCCCTCGCTCCAGGGAAAGGGGGTCCGGTGGTTCCGGGGTCGTGGTGCAGCGCCCCTCTCTGCGGTAAGGGGGTCTGGGGGTCCCGGGGTGGGGTCCCGGCCTCAGGGGAGGGGGTCYGGGGATCCCGGTGGTCCCAGTGCGGAGCCTCCCACCACGGTGAGGGGGTCTGGAGGTCCTGGTGGGGACCCCCCCGTGACAAGGGGGACAGGAGGTTCCCGGTGAGGAAGGGGGAGCAGGGTGGTCCTGGGGAGGGGCCCTCCAGGGCTGCGGCGCTGGGGGGTCCCGGTGCAGAGGCCCTTCTGTGAAAGGAGTTTAGGGGGACCTGGGCTGAAGCCCCCCCGGCTGGGGGGTCCGGAGGGAGCCCCCGGAGCAGCTCCAGGGGCTGTGGCAGTTCCGGGCAGGGCAGTGGGAGGACCCGTCACCCCCACGGGGCAGCCCAGAGACCCTCACACAYCTCCGGGCCTTCCCATCCCACGCCACCGGGAGCGGGTCCAGGACACCCCGGGCTCATCCCGAGCGTTGGGGGAACCCGACGGGATCCTGCTTCCYGTGAGCCCCCATCCCTCGCACATCCCGCTCCTCCCCCTGGAGCTGAGTCCCACCGGGAACAATCCCGCTCTCCCTTCCCACTTCCCGCTCTCGGCTTCTCCCAGTCCCTGCCCCTCCCGATGTCACCGTGGCTCGCTGCCACGTGGAGCCGGTGGCCACCCCGCCTGCGGCACAGTCGGTGTCACTTCACTTGTATTTTGTTTGTTTTCCTTTTTTTTTTCCCCTTCACGACCGTATCTCTGTTTCCCCTTCCCACCATCCCTCCCTCCCGCATCGCAGGGGATGCTCCTCGAATTCCCACCGAACCCATTCCCCCTTTTTCTGACCCCAGCAGGCTCCGCTGGGTCGTTCTGATGTTGTTTTTCCAGAGTGCAGGGCCAGCCCCGTCACAACACGGGATTTTCGGGATGGGATGGAGCAGGATCCAGCTGGAGGTTTGCAGGGCAGGTAGAGGAGAACGCAGGTGCACCAGGAGCTGACGCCGGAGCTCTCTGCCAAATCCAGTCTTTCGGGGCGAGGATATTTTTATTCGTGTTTGGCTTTTTGCCCCTTTCGGGGAAGGGATTGAGGAGGGGGTTGGGACCCCCCGGGAGCCGCACAACCTGTGCCCCCCCTGCGCACCTGAGCGTCGCTCTGGGGTTAATTAGCACCGACCCCTAACGAGCTTCGTTAGCAACGCGGCGGAAAGGAAGCTCAGAGGGGTGTGGGGTTGATGCAAACGGGGTGGGGGGAGTCCCCCAAATCCCTCGTTTTTCCCTCCCCCTCCTTGTACAGCAGCGCCGTGCGATGCGAACCTCGCTCTCGGGGGCTGCATCGCTCAGCTTCGGGCAGGAATTCCGAGGGAATGGCAGGAAACACGAGGGGGTTGATGGGGTTTTTTTGGGTTTTTTTTCCCCCCACTCTGCTTTTCCGTGCTGATGGGGCCGGGCGCCCTTGGCAGTGAAGCGTGGCCCAGCTTTGATCCCGCGGCGCTCAAAGCGGGGACCCCGGGGACCCCCCCATCCCCCCTCCTCCTCCTCCCCAGCCCAAACTTCCTCGCCCTTGAAGTTGCGGCAGGTGCCCTTCCCCGCCCCATTTCCAAGGGAATGAAAAGAAAAGGGGAAAAAGRAATCGAGGGAAGGGAGGGGGGACCCCGAAGTGGAGGAGGAGGAGGAGGAGATGGCGGTGAATGGATCCCGCCGGGCTCGTCCATGCTCCGGCGGCCGCGGCTTACAAAGAGGAGCCGCGGGAAGTTTGAGGGTGGTGGGAAGCTCCGACGGATCCCGGGGTAAATTCGGGAGCTGGCGCCGAGCTCCCGGCGGCCGCAGCACCGGCCACGGCACCGGMCACTGAAATCGCTGCTCCGACCCCGCCGGACCCGGAGCGCTGCAGGGTCTGCTCGAGTTTTCCTCCGCAGGCAGGAAAATGGCCAGGAAAAGGCTTTTTCCCAGCGGCCAAAAATAYTTCGGCAGATTTTTGGGCTCTATTTTAACTTCGGCGTGCAAGGGGCAGTGGTGGGGGGAGGCTGCAGCCTCCGGATCAGTCCCAAAAGAAAATTTTGGGATATCTCGTGTGTGGTGCTGGGGAGTGGCACATCCCCCGGCATTTATTAACCCACACATTTCCTGGTGTTTTAATTTTGGGATGGATTTAGGAGCTGGAAGTGCTGTGGGGGGGGGGGGGGGGGGGGGGGGGGGGGGGGGGGGGCGGAATGAATTTTACAGGTGTCGCTTATGCCAAACTTTATATTAATATATTGCTAATATTATATTGTAATATTAATATACTACTAACGTTGTATTGCAATGTTGATATGTTAATATGTTACTAATATCACTTTATTATGTCAGTATATTACTGTGTTATATTTCTGTTGTGTTATTACGTTTTTATTTGTTATTAACCTGCTCTAGTGGGAGGTGCCCTGCCCGTGGCAGGGGGTTGGGCTGGGTGATCTTTAACAAAAATATTCCRTGACTGGATTAAATTTATATATTCTGTTTTAGGTACAATATAATTTCTTTTAGATACAATATATTACATCTTCAGTACAATATCTCTATTTTGACATCAAGGGGATGAACGCGGGGCTCATCCAGCCGGGAATTAACTGCAGGTGTTTCTCCTTCCCCCAGGTCACTGGAGCAAAGCAGGACAYCGTGATGCACCCTGAGCCCCCACACTCCTGAATCCCCCAGCCCAGCCCGCAGAACCCCCCAAAAAAACCCCAAAATGAGGCTGTTCCGCCGCCGCTACAGCCCCTTGAAGGTGGCCTTGGCCGGCGCCGTCTTCGTCCTCTTCCTCTTCATCCTCCAGAAGGACGTGGGCAGCAAGGAGCCGGGCGAGGAGCCGTGGCTGCGGAACATCGTGCAGGGCAAGGGCCAGGTGCTGGACCTGATGCTGGGAGCCGTGCGGGACCTGCGGGATTCGATGCCGCGCCTGCAGATCGGGGCCCCGGAGCCGCCGCCGGAGCCGCTGCCCAGCGGCCGCTCCTGCCTGCCCGGAGCCTACACCGCGGCCGAGCTGCGGCCCCTCATGGAGAGACCCCCGCAGGACCCCGCCAGCCCCGGCGCCGACGGAAAAGCCTTCAAGAAGGATCACTGGACGCCCGAGGAGACGAAGGAGAAGGAGCGGGGCTATGAGAAGCATTGCTTCAACGCCTTCGCCAGCGACCGCATCTCCCTGCAGCGGGCGCTGGGCCCCGACAGCCGCCCCCCGGAGTGAGAGCCGGGCCAAAAACCCACCGGGGACACTTAGTGCCTTCAACGTGGCCACTCATTCCCTTAAAAATGGCCATTTACTCCCTCAAACGTRGCCAYTCACYCCCTTAAAAGTGGCCTCTTACTCCCTTACACATGGCCACTCACTCCCTTAAAAGTGGCCACTTAACTCCCATAAAAATGGTCACTTACTCCCTTAAAAGTGGCCACTCACTCCCTTAAATTTCAGAGGAAATTAAAGCAGATTGGGGCCAGGATGTCACCCAGCACTGGCAGGGGATTGAATGGAGACAGAGCTGGGGGGGGAAGAAATGAATCTATGGATTATCATTTCTCCCTAATTTTGGCCCCTTGGGGGCGGGTTTAATGGCAGCAGGCTCTTTGTGTCTCCCTGTACCTGCTCGGCGGCTCCGCCACCTCCCCGCCTTTCCCTCCTCTCCCTCCTTTCTTCCAGCGGCTCCAGCGGTCAGACTTTTTCTTTTCTTAGCCGAGTGGAACAGCCTCGGACCCCGCTGGGGTGGAGGGGGGAGGGAAACGGGGAAACTCCAGAGATTTCCCCGCCTGCCCCCGGATTAAAGCGGGGCCCCCCCACCCCAGCCCTGCCCGTTCGGGGGGTGGGAGGGGGGGATTCGGGATGGAAAAAGCCTTGAAAGGGCTGGAGGAATCCAGCCCCCCGCGCTGGCAGGCGATTATCCGTGCTTAGCAGGTGTAGCGCTGACAAAGGGGGGACACGGAGGGACTCACTCAACCAAAATCAATGGGAATCAAAGCAGGGATGAGTCCAGAGGGGCCAGAGCTGCTCCCCTGCTGTGGGGTTTGGAATGGGGAGGGATATCRGGGGGTCACTCCAGTCATACCCTCCCCTTCACCTCCCCCCTGTTCTGTCCCCCAGGTGCATTGACCAGAAGTTCAAGCGCTGCCCTCCCCTCCCCACCACCAGCGTGGTCATCGTGTTCCACAACGAGGCCTGGTCCACCCTGCTCCGGACAGTCTACAGCGTCCTGCACTCGTCCCCGGCCCGCCTGCTCCGGGAGGTCATCCTGGTGGATGATGCCAGCACGGACGGTGCGTGGGGCCAGGGGACACGGGGGCAGAGGGAGGCGGGGACAGTGGTGGGATGTGGGGCCAGAGGGAGGCAGGATGGGAGAGAGGCCAGAGGGATGCAGGAATGGTGGTGGGAGGTGGGTCAGAGGGAGGCTGGAGCCCTGGAGGAAAGCAGGAGCCAGAGGGATGCAGGGACCATGGTGGGCTGTAGATGCCAGAGGGAGATAGGACAAGCTGGGGTGGGATGTGGGGCCAGACAGATGCAGGAGTGGTGATGGGATGCAGGAGCCAGAGGGATGCGGGGCCATGTGGGATGTGAATGCCASAGGGAGGTAGGACAGGCTGTAGTGGGATGTGGGAGCAAGAGGGATGCAGGAGCCACAGGGAGCAGTGAGGAGATTTTGGGGCCAGAGGGAGGCAGGGTCCGTGGCAGGATGTGGGATCAGAAGGATGAGGGAGCCCTGGCAGGATGCGGGGRATGCAGATCCCCTTTCCAAGCCTGGAAGGAGCAGCTTTGAGCCTCTCAGAGAAGCAGCTGATGCTTCCGAGATCTCCCAGCAGCCATGCCCCGTTTCACATCCACCCCGCAGCCCCCTGAGATTTTCCCTCCTCCAGCACCGCTGTTAACCCAGCCCTGGGGACAACCTGGGTGCCCTCACCCTCAGCCAGCTGCAACCCTGGTTAATTAGCGCCCAGAGCTAATTAACGCGGGGTTCAGTGTTGGGGCAGTGGGAGGAGCGGACTCTGCCCTTGTCCCAGATAAATTCTCCCTTTCACCCACGGCTCCCAAGGAACAGGAACCTCGTGGTGCCCCAGGGCTTCCTTGCCCAGAACTCAGCTCCCACTGTGCCTGGACGTGGGTTGGACTCAGATCCCCTTCCCAGGACAGTTTTCTGGGGGTCCCACCTCTCACTTGGCCGTTCCCAGCYCCTGGCTTGGCTGCATCTGCCAAGAAATCCCAGGCTCCTCTGGTGACCCCGTGTCCCTTCCCTCAGTAACAAATTGGTCTTGGTGACACTTCAAGCACAGGGATGTGACCTCCTCACCCTGCCAGTCCCCCAGTCCCTCTCCAGAGAGGGATTAGTCAGGAGGGGGCTTAGACCCTTATAAAACTCATTTTTTTTTTAGCCAAAAATACACTTGGATTTGGGACAAAGGCTCAGGTGGCCCCAAACCCAAACCCAAGAGCAGCAGGGGACGGGGTGGGATGGGGTGGGGTGGGATGGGATGGGGGCAGCAGGATGGGTTGGTGGGATGCAGGGACCGGCACCTGCCTCTCTGATGGCCCCAGGTGCTCTCCCCCCACCCCACAGAGTACCTGAAGGAGGAGCTGGATCGCTACGTGGAGCAGCTGCAGATCGTGCGCGTGGTGCGGCAGCGGGAGCGCAAGGGGCTCATCACGGCGCGGCTGCTGGGGGCCAGCGTGGCCAGCGGCGAGGTGCTGACCTTCCTGGATGCCCACTGTGAGTGCCYGCCCTGTGATACCTCTGTGTGTGCCCCGGGGGCTCTGAGAGGCACTGTCCCCTCTCCAACCCCGCCCCGTGTCCCAGGCGAGTGTTTCCACGGGTGGCTGGAGCCGCTCCTGTCCCGCATCGCCGAGGAGCCCACGGCCGTCGTCAGCCCCGACATCGCCACCATTGACCTCAACACCTTCGAGTTCTCCAAGCCCGTCCAGAACGGGAAGCAGCACAGCCGGGGCAATTTCGACTGGAGCCTGACTTTTGGCTGGGAGGTGGTTCCTGCACGGGAGAGGCAGCGCAGGAAGGATGAAACCTACCCCATCAAGTAAGCCCAGCACGGGGCTCTTCATCCAGATGGGTTTGCTTCTTTTTTTCCAACAAATTGGTGTTTCCCTTGTGTTTGGTGCCTCCAGGCGGGCGGTGCTGCCCCTTTCCCTGGGATCCTCGGYGTGGGGGATCTCAGGGAGTTTGTGCCTGGCCGTGGTCAGAGCTGTGGGGGTGGTGGAGGACAAACCTCACCTGGGCCTTGGGGAACGCAGGGCTAACACAGACTTTGGAATCGCCTCCCGCTGCCCCTCACTCCGGCAGGCTCGCTCATTAAGGATTTAATTGCTGTCTGCACCTTCTCACTCTCGGATGCCCAGGTGCCTCCRCACAGAACAAGTCACCTGAGGATCAGGCTGCACCAAAATCCCTCTTTTTATCCCTCTGTTTTGCATGCAGAGAGAGCCTGAGCRGCTTTCCCACCTCTGTGCCGGTGCCCCAGGATAAGCCGGGTGCTCCCACTGGGAGACACCGGACACCCGGCCTGGCCCCGTCCCCACCCCTGCCGCGGGGCTGGCTTTGTGCACGGGTCACCTGGGAGACGCTCCTGTCCCAATAAAGGCCCCTTTCACCTCCAGCCGGGCACTTGGCTCCTCGTCTCCAGCAGCTCAGCGAATCCTTGGGGTTTATTATTTTTCCTGAATAAAAGCGAGGTTCTGTTCCAGCCTCTGATAGAAAAGATTAGGGAAGAGGGAGGAGGGATTGGGGCACCAAGCTCTGACCTCYCCCTATTTTTGGCAACAGGTTTTTTGGTAACAATATCCTCTTTTCACTTTGACTCCAGCCAGCAGCGAGGCCCCTCCATGTCACGCTGTCACCTCTGTCCCCTCCCAGCAGCTGGGCCCAGCCTGTCCACCAAAGCCACCACAGCTGGATGCGGYGGGACTCATTTTGGGGGCTGTGGTGCCCCAAAACTCAGATTTCTGCTCTTTTTATTTGTGTTTTCCCCTCTCCTTTGCCCCCGCAGGTCCCCAACCTTCGCAGGTGGCCTCTTTGCCATCTCCAGGTCCTACTTCGAGCACATTGGCTCCTACGACGACCAGATGGAGATCTGGGGGGGTGAGAACGTGGAAATGTCCTTCAGGGTAAGGACGGGGGGGTCACCTTCAAAGGGCACCTCCAGGGAGCTCCGCATTGGGGGACCCAGGGGCCGGACCTCCCCACCTCAGGTGTGGCTTCCCCGCAGGTGTGGCAGTGCGGGGGACAGGTGGAGATCATCCCCTGCTCTGTCGTGGGCCACGTGTTCCGCTCCAAGAGCCCGCACACCTTCCCCAAGGGCACACAGGTGATCTCCCGGAACCAGGTGCGCCTGGCTGAGGTCTGGATGGACGATTACAAGGAGATCTTCTACCGCCGCAACCAGCAAGCCTCCCAGATGGCCAGAGAGGTGCTGGTCCTGCTGGGAGGGTGCTGGTCCTGCTGGGAGGGTGCTGGTCCTGCTGGGAGGGTACTGGTCCTGCTGGGAGCTCTGCCTGAGCAGGGTGTGGGAAACCACACACAGGTGTGGACAGAGGTAGCCAAATGCCTTTTGTTTTTCTTTCTCCCTCTGGCCAGAATATTTCCTGGCAGGAAAACGTTGGGGTTTAYGAATTTTAGTTTTGGTTGGTTGGGTTTTGGGTTTGTTTTTTTTTAGCACCAAAACTTCCTGCCAAAATATCTCTGAGCTCTTGGTGGGGCTGTGGGTACCTGCCAGGTGACCCCCTGCAATTGTCTCAGTGCTGGTCACRCCATGAGGGATGATGACAAAGCTGGGGTGACTCCCAGCTCCAAGCCCCAGCTCAGAAAAGGGTTTTTTTGGGGATTTTCCCTACTGTTTTCTGAAGYGAGTTTGATTTTCTCCCATGGTTTCATCGATAGAAGACGTTTGGTGACATCACAGAGCGGCGACGGCTGCGGGAGCGGCTGCACTGCAGGAACTTCACCTGGTACCTGCARAACGTCTACCCCGAGATGTTCGTGCCTGACCTGACCCCGACCTTCTACGGAGCGGTGAGTGCYGGGAGGGGCGGGGCACCCCCGGGGCTGGGCCTGGGCTGGGAGTAGCAAAGGAAGGGCCCGAAGGTTGGGGGTGTTGCATTAAACCGGGTTTGGTGCTGCCCCATCTGTCACCGTGTCTGTCACCACTCTGTCTGTCTGTCACTTCATCTCGGCTGGCAGGGCCGGTTTGGGCTCTGGCTAAGCTGGAATCCAGCAGAGCTGATTTGGGGTGAGTTCCAGGGTGGGGAAACCCCCAGGGACGTGGATTTGGGTTAAAATCAGGGAAGAGCTGAATACTTCCTTGAGCCCCAAGCACCATCCTGGCACTGGGAGAGCTGAGCTGGGGATGGGATGTGGAGCTCCAGCTGCATCCCAAAGGAATCTGGGGAKGGGTGGGATTCCCATCACCCATGCACAGGGGAGGGGAGACAGGCAGGATGTGGAGGGCTGGCCGTGTCCCTGAGGGAGCTGGRGACAGCAGGACACGGAGCTCTGGCTGCATCCCCGAGGAACTGAGGACAGGCAGCAGGAGGGGCTCTAGCTCCATTCCTAAGGAGAGAGCTGCCAGAAAAGCCCTTTCCCTCAAACTGGCTGTTGGATCCTGAGCCTGCCCTTCCTCAGCCAGGGCGATATGACAGCAGCTGGCAGGGCCAGGTGACAGCCCAGTGACAGCTGGGCTGGGTGCTGGCTCCCATCCAGCTTTTAATTCACCTTTATTTCCTGAAACCTCGCCCTGGGCGCCTTTCCTTTTGCTCCGAGTGCCGGAGGCGATGGCTCGGGCGTTCCTTATGTCCTGGAAAGGACACGGGACCCGGACTCGGTGCTGCCTGCCGGGATCGTGTTTGCACAGCGATAACCCAGAGCCAAACCTGAGGCGGCTCCTACCCCGACTCCTCTGAGCCCTTCCTTCCTCCACTCTCCCCACCTTTTTCCTCACCCCTGCCGCATCTTTTTCCCCTTCTCCTCCCCTTCTCACCCCTGCTCCCCTTGCCTTTTTCCCCCATCTCTCCTCCCACCCATCTGTTTCCCCCCCCCTTCCCCCCACTCTGTTTTTCCCCCATCTCTTTTTCCCCCATCTCTTTCTCCCCCTTTTCCCCCTCTTCCCCTCTCCTTTCTCCCCGTCGTTTTTCTCCCCACTCTTTTCCCTACCACCACCTCGTTTCCCCTCCCAACACCTCCCTTCCCTCCCCACGTCACAGATCAAAAACGAGGGCACCAAGAGCTGCCTGGACGTCGGGGAGAACAACCACGGTGGGAAACCTCTCATCATGTACCCCTGCCACGGGCTGGGGGGCAACCAGGTGGGCTCCCCGAACCACACCCCCATCATCTCCCCGGTTTTCCCCCGGGGTTCAGCTGCYGGGGCGGGGCAGTGACGGCCCCGTTTTGGCTCTCCCCGCAGTACTTTGAGTACACGAGCCAGCGGGAGCTGCGCCACAACATCGGCAAGGAGCTGTGCCTGCGAGCGGCCGCGGGCTCGGCTGAGTTGGGCGAGTGCCAGTTCCGAGGGAAGCCCGGCCGGGTGCCCGCCAGCGAGGAGTGGGACGTGGCGCAGGTGAGGAGACCCCTCTCCATCCCGGGAATGTCCCCTAGGTATGGCAGCATCGTGCCTGGCACGGCGCTGCATCTCCAGCGCTGTTTCCCCTTGGTCACCCCGTCTCGCTCACGGATCGCTCGGGTGGTCTCTCGGCAGAACCGGCTGATCAAGAGCTTGGCCTCGGGGATGTGCCTGACGGCCCGGGGGAAGTACCCAGCGCTGGCTCCCTGCGACCTCACGGACCCACACCAGCTCTGGTCCTTCACCTAAAAGGCAGCGGAGCYCCCGGCCGGCCCCAGCCATGCTCAGGAAAGCAGGATCCAAAAAACTTCCTTGTTCGCTTTAATTTAAGAAGTGAAAGCCTTAAATATGCTGCATTTCGCGGTGGCCTTGAACTGAATCCCRTACTTTTGGGGGCCGGGTTCTGCCGGGGGCAGCCCACGGACCCCGAGACGCAGCGGTCGTGGCGGGGATGCCCCTGCGGATGCTCCTTGGAAGCCGCTGCTCGTCCTCCCCATCCCGGCTCCGGCCCGAGGCTCTTCAGTTCATATCGGGCATTAAAAACGTGGATGTTCCTCCCCAGATGTGGGGTTTGGGTGGGGAAACCCGGCGAGGATGAGGAGGACGGTGACCGTGGGGCTCCTCCCGCYGAGGGGGGATCGTGGCTTGCGGTGGCCCCTGGCGGGCAGTGGGAGAAGCTGGGATTTGTGCCTTAGGAATCACGTTGGATCTGGAGGGGGGAAGAACTTAGATTTTTTTTGTTTTACTATTGTTATTATTAAATGACGATGATTCCTGGGTGCGATTTTGCCTGTGCTGAGCAGGAGGAGTTTTCCCTGGATGGCATCACAGAACCCTTCTGAAGAGTATCCCGGGTGCCACATCTCCTCTGTCCTGGATTTTTTGTCTATCCCAACTCTTTTAGCTGCCAATTCCATTGCCATTTCTTTTATAGTAGGGGAAAATCCTCCTGGACACGACAGGAGAAGGGGAGAAACTGTCCTAGACACACAACCTCAAATAAAGAGATGATTTATTTTACACAAATTCTGTCTTTGGCTCTTCTGAGTTCCCCACACTCCCCTCTCTTCATATCCTGAAACAGAGACCTTATTAATTATATGGAAGCTGGACTGAACAGTGCAGAGCACAACCAATATGGCTCCATCATACATTCTCCCATTTATTCCCCAAAATGTCTGGTTAAATACAGTTTCACACAGTGTACAGTTACAGGCGTTTTCTAATTGGTGTTCAGCATGAAAAGGAATGCAAACAATCTCAATTTAAGGTAGCTACTGTAATTTCACCATGACTGTCCTGTCCAATACATAAGCACACCTTAATCTAAATTTTAACTGTGCCACAGGCTTATCCATTTCCACACAGGCCCAAACTTGGGGCCCAGTTTTGGATAGCTCAAATTTTGTTCCAAAACACCTCATGTCCACGTTCTCTAAGGAATTCTATTACAAATTCCACTTTTTGAGCTCTCTGAACTGACTCTAAGACAATGGCTGTTTATTTTTTGCGTGCACTGTAGCAAACAAGGCACAATAATTAAAAAAACTATAATAGCAATAAAAGTCACAACACTAAAAYGGATAAAATCTCTGATCCACCCACTGAGACCCCATGAATCRAGCCATTTGTCGAAGGGAGTGTCAACAACTACAAGTTTCTTCATGTTGCTTTTCAGCTGTGACAGCTGCTTGTAAATCAATTGAGAATGGTCTGATAAATTTATGCAACACYGTGGCAAGCTCACTTAGCATGTTAGATGTTACATTAATTTGTTTTCCTGTCCTGCAGGCTGATTTTTTCAACTGTGTGAGAGCTTGTGCTGCAGCAACTCCTGGGGTAGGAATTGATGCTGATATTACAGCTGCAGGTTTCCATAACTCTACCTGRTCTTTACCATCAGGGCTTAATTGGGACACCCTGCATTTGGCTCGTTGGGTCTTCTGAGACAACCCAAAAATTTGATGAATGCTGGGAGCAAGCAATGTCAATTTGTCAAATTAACGTGGACCTCCTACAGCTTCTTGAGGAATTGCAGACCAGGCTCTATCTCCACAAATGAGAAAGATCCCTAGGGGTAATTTCCTTGCAACACCTTTCAATGGTGTCAACAGGTTCATTCCAATTATTACAGTATTCAATATAATTGTAATACAATGGGGACCTGGGAGACAGCCAAGTGTTGCCATTTTTCAGTTGTTTTCCATTCACAATCAATGAACTTGAATTCATAACAAAGTGCCCAAAAATTAAACAATAGTTGCCTGCCACAGAACCCAAGAGGTTGAGTTCTTGGGGCTCAGTACTAGCAACTCTAAGATTTTGTGCAATGGCAACAGCTAGTGTTCCCAAAACACTCTTTGGATTAATTTTGACTCGAGACCAAGTTCTGAACTCTGTCATGGAGTTTACTGGGACTCCAATCAAACAAGTCCGAAAAGGATTAGATGGGGTAGTCAAGGACAAACAAAAAGAATCCTGTCCAGTTTGGTTGGCCCAGGTGACCCACATATTTTGTCTTGGGTCAATCTCAAGCATTCCTGATCCTCTTTTTACTAAAACACTAACTAAAACAAACATTCCAATTCCCAACATTCTGTTCATCTTTTTGGTTGTTTCTTTCAGTTCTACCACACAATAAAAGGGAAAAAACAAGCAATAACTGGTTATTACTAAAAAGAACTTATCACTAAGCTTAATCTTATAACTATGATTATATAAGTATTTTTCTGATTTAAAAAGTTGATTTTCAGCAGCTTCAGGATTGTCACAAGGTGCTCCAGGTAAGGCACTGCTGTCACCATCATTATCACTGTGTCTTGGTTTGAAAGACAGGTGTCTGCTAGGGAAAGCCGGAGCCCTCCCCTTGCAATGCAGAATGCAAACCCCCTCCCTCCAAATTATTATAAATTTGAAATTAAGGGGCTTTCAGGCAAAAAGATGTGGGAATGGGAATAGCAGGTTTTTTTACTAGTACATATATGTAACAAAGCAAGCAAACAGGTTTTTTTACTAATACATATATCTAACAAAGCAAGCAAACAAACAAGCAAACAGCTACAGCATTAATAATAAGGCAGAACCAAGAACCTCGAGGGACCACAAGACCCAGGGCAGTCTGATCCCAGTGGCTCTGAGGCACCAAGCTGTAACGGTGGGAGATCCCAGGCTGATGATGAGGTAGATGGGCAGTTCCGCAGTGGTGGCTGGAGCAGCAGAGATGTCCCGGCAGAACAGGGGTGTGGGGTCAGCATAGGCAAAAGCCTCAGAGCAGGGCTGGAAAGACAGCAGCGGCAGGACAAGGTCGGGGCCCACTCCAGCAGGGCAGGAGGCAAGCTTAGAAATCCCTGGGCACACAAGCGGATGGTGGTGGGTTTCCCAGGAGCGGAGTCAGTGGTGACAGTGAAACTCCTTCGCAGCAAGCAAACAGCCTGGGCTTCCTCTCTCCTAGAGTGCCAAGGGCAAGAGTGCCCAGCTCCATGGGCCCTGTCCCTTCTGTCTTCCCTTCCCTGGTTTCTTTTGTCTTTCATTAAGTACTGACAAGCACTCAATCCTTAGTGTCTTAGCAACTTGAGGGAAAAAAATTCCAAAAGGCAAAACAAAAAAAAAGAAACAAATCTAACCCCCAACATTTTCCACCCCGAATTTTTTTCCTGTATCAACACATTACATTGGATTTAAACCTTTAAATTAAATACATACATGCACTATCTTAATTTTATATATATATATAGACATATGTACATGAAGATATGCATGCAGGGACAGTGTCATGTGTGGTTCACCCTAACACAAGGTCCCCTTGAGGTACGCATTGGGTCTCTCCATCCTTTTGCATCGCCCAGCAGGTGCAACCTGGTCCCTGAGCAAGACAACCCCACGGATGGGATTGTCTTTGCTGGAAGCAGAATTAACCCAAATAGTTTTTCCCAGCATACCCCTCATGTGTACCACTGGAACCCTGTCTCTATCTGTTGTTCTCAGGGGCTCAGATTGGGCAGGGCCTACTCAGTTGATGGAACCCCTGGTGTTCACTAACCATGTARCCTTTGCTAAATTAATCTCCCAGTTCTTGAAAGTCTCCTCACCCAGTGCCTTCAAGGTGGTTTTAAGCAGGCCATTGCATCATTCAACTTTCCCGGCCGCAGGTGCGTGGTAAGGAATATGGTACACCCACTCAATGCCATGTTCCCTAGCCCAGGTGTTTATAAGGCTATTCTTGAAATGAGTACCATTGTCTGATTCAATCCTCTCAGGGTTACCATGCCTCCAGAGAACTTGCTTTTCAAGGCCCAGGGTGGTGTTCCGGGCAGTAGCATGGGCCACTGGGTAGGTTTCCAACCATCCAGTGGTGGCTTCTACCATTGTGAGCACGTAGTGCTTGCCTTGGCGGGTTTGGGGCAGGGTGATGTAGTCAATCTGCCAGGCCTCCCCATAGTTATATTTGGACCACCGCCCACCGTACCACAGAGGCTTCACACGCTTGGCCTGTTTGATGGCAGCACACGTCTCACAGTCATGGATANTGGGGACCTGGGAGACAGCCAAGTGTTGCCATTTGAGGCTACCATAACTTTGGTGGAACTTCCACCGTTAGTGTTTCCCTCCTTGAGCTGACGCACCTGTGCTGCCAGGGCGCAGGTTTGCCAGATTCCACAACATCTGCCCTGTGCACCTGACTTTGTCAGGGTCATTATCATGCYRTCCACCCCTCCCAAAGAGTACCTCCAATACTGCCACTTCCCTCAGCTGTTGGATCCCTTCCTCAAGGGTCTTCCAGCACATTCTATGGTGGTGCTCCTGCATCCTCTCTCTGTGCACAAACCTCTCCCTCACACTCATTAAAAGCCGCTCCCAGAAAGAAAGGGGCCCTGGCTCTCTTACAAATACCTGATTCAAACCTGAGTCCTGGGTCAAAGGTCCCGAGTTTCTTGCCTCACCACTATCTAGTTGCACACCTGTACCCATAAGGTCCCGAAGTAACTACATAGCATAAGTTTCCCGTCCCTGTCATGCAATGTCTTTGTGCAGATTACGGAGACTTTCATACAACAGGGACTCGGTGATGATCTCAACCTGTGTTTCCCCTGCAGGTTGTGAGGGCCCTCCTTTCTTATCCTGATTACTTGGGTTCTCTGATTTCACCTTGGACTTCTTTGTTTCCACAGGGGCAACTGCTGCTGGCTGTGATTGCCCCTGTGGTTCAGCTGGAACCTGGACGGTTGTAACGTCTGTGGGTTCCACTGCTGCAGCATCACACACTCCCTTTTCGGGGCAGGGGAAGTATATTCCTTCAGCACCTGGCTCATCTCACATATCTCCTTCACCAGAACCCCCACCCAATCTGGGTCGTTTATTTCTGGGACAGGCTGTGGGGCCAGGTCAGACTCTGGGGCAGCAACCCTTGTCTCTGGGTCAGGGTCAGGCTCTGGGGCAGCAACCCTTGTCTCTGGGGCAGGGTCAGGCTCCATAGCAGTGTCCCTAGTCTGTGGGGTAGGTATCAGGGCGGTTATCCAGGTCAATCTCTCCTTATCTCTGAATGCTAAATAGAACAGATTTAACAAGCATATCAGCAACATCAGCCACTGAATGATATCATTAGCATTCAGGGAAAATTTGAACCCTTCAAAAATTGGGGGGGGGTAGGCCCAAAGAGCTGGGTGAAGGGTTGGGAAAAAATTTCCCCTGGTGTCATTTCCTCACAATAGGTACCATTCTTAAAGTAACCCCARAAGCACAMACTTAGTCTGWGATAWCCATGTATCCATGTTCCTGCCTTCCAGAGGAAGTTAAAAATCCATGAATTCCTCACCCTATCAACCCACAATGCAAACTGGATCACAGCCACAATAGCCTTAGTRATAGGACACATGTTGAGATAAGGGCCTGTAAATGGGAGGAATGTAGCCACGGCCATGTGCACACTGAACAAGGGTAAGCCAGACCACATTTTGTGTGCACTGGGTATAGAAACCTTATTCTAACCATAGAATAATGTTTCTATACCCAGTGCACACAAAAATAGATCAGTCAAAAGAAACCCCTGTTATTCCCTTTTTCCTCTCAATGCCCTCAGCCCCACGTTGGGCTCCAAAATCTGTCTTGGTATGAAAAAGACAGGTATCTGGTAGGGGATACCTGATGAGATCCGGTGCTCTCCCCTTGCAATGGAGACTGTAGACCCCCTCCCACCAAATTATTATAAATTTGAAATTAAGGGGCTCTCAGGCAAAGATGTGGGACTGGGAATAACAGATGTTTACTAATATATATATATATATATATATATGTATATATATATATATCTAACAAAACAAGCAAACAAACAAACAACTACAGCATTAATAATAAGACAGACCCAGGAAACATCGAGGGACCACAAATCCCAGGGCAGTCTGATCTCTGGCTCTGAGACTCCAAGCTGTAGCGGTGGAAGATCCTGGGCTGATGATGAGGTAGATGAGCAGTCCTGCAGCGGTGACTGGAGCAGTAGAGATGTCCTGGCTGAGCAGACGGTTTGAGGTCAGCGTAGGCAAAAGCCGCAAAAGCGACGGCAGGGACAGGGTTGGGCCCACTCCAGTGGGACAGGAGGAGAGCCCAGAAAATCCCCGGGCACACAAGCCCGGGGTAGATTTTTCCCAGGAGCGGAGTCGATGGTGACAGTGAAAACTCCTCTCGCAGCAAGCGAAACAGTCTGTGTGACCTCTCTCCTCGAGTGCCAAGGCAGAGTGCCCAGCCCCCAGCTCCCCTGTCCCTTGAGGTCTTTCCGTCCCTGGTTTCTTTTGTCTTTGTTAAGTACCGATAATCACACAGTCGTCAGTGTCCCAGCAACTCGAGGGAAAAAATTCCAAGGGCAAAACAAAACAAAACCAAATCTAACCCCCAACACCATTGAAAAACAATGGCAAATAGACAAGCATCAGCATTGAAGATGTTGGTATGTAAAGTGATTTTCTGTGTGCAAATCTGCGCATCTGTGATCAATCAACCTAAATATTTCCAAGGAGTTGAACACTGTGATTTTTTTCTGTGGTTGCTTTGGGTCTCACCCCACTGTCTCCACACCCCCAGTGGGATCATACGTCTGAACCTGGCTCCATCAGCTCTGCATCCACGAGGTTGGTTCAGGAGTGGATGGGGGCTACTCCTGAGGGCCCCAGGGGACCACAGGGGTCCCCCATTGTGCTGCCAGCACCCAGCACTGGGGCTCTCCTCCTGCTTCTCATGGCAGAAGGGGTTGCTGATGACGTGCAGGAAGTTGGCTCTGCTGTGCCCATCCCAGGGCGCCCCGGGGAAGGCAGAGTGAGGCTGCACAGCCAGCAGGACATCAGGGACAAAGGCCCCAGGCAGGGCTGGGGGAGCAGCAGGGCACAGAGCTGGGGGACTCGGAGCCCCCTGGGCAGTGCTCAGGGTTGGGGCTGTCGCCATCTGATTCTGANGCCACATGGGAACTGTTCCTCCTCATCTCCTCCCTCACCTCCCTTATCTCCTCTTTCAGTTCCCTGACCACAGCAGAGACATGAGCCTGCATTGGCCCATTGATCATACTTTCATAATTTCTGAGCYTGTTGGCAACAGARCCCACTGTCTCTCDATTGGTATCAGCATTGATTGTGGCAATGAAGGTGGCATACTGACATGGCCCCAGGTTTGCCAGATTCCACAACATCTGCCCTGTGCACCCGACTTTGTCAGGGTCATTATCATGCTGTCCACGTCTCCCAAAGAGTACCTCCAATACTACCACTTCCCTCAGCTGTTGGATCCCTTCCTCAAGGGTCTTCCAGCACATTCTATGGTGGTGCTCCTGCATCCTCTCTCTGTGCACAAACCTCTCCCTCACACTCATTAAAAGCCGCTCCCAGAAAGAAAGGGGCCCTGGCTCTCTTACAAATACCTGATTCAAACCTGAGTCCTGGGTCAAAGGTCCCAAGTTCCTTGCCTCACCACTATCTAGTTGCACACCTGTACCCATAAGGTCCCAGACCCGAAGTAACCACGTAGCATAAGCTTCCTGTCCCCGTCATGCAATGTCTTTGTGCAGATTACGGAGACTTTCATACGACAGGGACTCGGTGATGATCTCAACCTGTGTTTCCCCTGCAGGTTGTGAGGGCCCTCCTTTCTTATCCTGATTACTTGGGTTCTGTGATTTCACCTTGGACTTCTTTGTTTCTACAGGGGCAACTGCTGCTGGCTGTGATTGCCCCTGTGGTTCAGCTGGAACCTGGACGGTTGTAACGTCTGTGGGTTCCACTGCTGCACCATCACACACTCCCTTTTCGGGGCAGGGGGAGGGTTTCTCACCAGCTGAGGAAGTGTATTCCTTCAGCACCTGGCTCATCCCACGTATCTCCTTCACCAGAACCCCCACCAAATCCAGGTGGTTTATTTCTGGGACAGGCTGTGGGGCCAGGTCAGACTCTGGGGCAGCATCCCTTGGCTCTGGGGCAGGGTCAGGCTCTGGGACAGCAACCCTTGTCTCTGGGTCAGGGTCAGGCTCTGGGGCAGCATTCCTAGTCTCTGGGGCAGTGTCAGGCTCCATAGCAGTGTCCCTAGTCTGTGAGGTAGGTATCAGGGCGGTTATTCAGGTCAATCTCTCCTTATCTCTGAATGCTAAATAGAACAGATTTAACAAGCATATCAGCAACACCAGCCACTGTATGATATCATTAGCATTCAGGGAAAATTTGAACCCTTCAAAAATTGGGGGGGGGGTAGGCCCAAAGAGCTGGGTGAAGGGTTGGGAAAAAATTTCCCCTGGTGTCATTTCCTCACAATAGGTGCCATTCTTAAAGTAACCCCAAAAGCACACACTTAGTCTGAGATAACCATGTATCTGCCTTCCAGAGGAAGTTAAAAATCCATGAATTCCTCACCCTATCAACCCACAATGCAAACTGGATCTGATGCCTTTAGTTTTAGCCTTTATGTTTTTCAGATTCCATGCTGTTTTGGGTGTAGTTTTAAGCTTCATATTAAGTGCTAGTAGGTAGTAGGTAGACAAAACAAATCCTTTCCTGCCGAAAACCAAGGACAACTTTCTGGCCCAAAAGTATCAACAATGATGAACTGAAGAGGAAAACAAGAAGGATGAGACTTCACAGCCTGGAGTTGTAATTGGACAATTAAACTCAATATGCAAATAGACCCAAGGGGGACAGAGGGTGTGGCCGGGGTTTTCGGGAGGGAGCTGGAGTTTTTGGAAGGGCGATCGGGGCTGGTTGGAATGTCCCGGGGTATCCTGGGGGCCTTTTAATAAATATTTGTTTTATTCTCTAGTTCTGTCCAGTCTCTGTTTCAGGTCAGCCCTCCCAAGGCAACAGATCACAGCCACAATAGCCGTAGTGATAGGACCCATGTTGAGATAAGGGCCTGTAAATGGGAGGAATGTAGCCACGGCCATGTGCACACCGAACGAGGGTAAGCCAGACCACATGGGGTTATAGAATAAGGTTTCTATACCCAGTGCACACAAAAATAGATCAGTCAAAAGAAACCCTTGTTATTCCCTTTTTCCTCTCAATGCCCTCGAGCCCCACGTTGGGCGCCAAAATCTGTCTTGGTTTGAAAAAGACAGGTATCTGGTAGGGGAAGACCGGTCCTCTCCCCTTGCAATGGAGATTGCAGACCCCCTCCCACCAAATTATTATAAATTTGAAATTAAGGGGCTCTCAGGCAAAGATGTGGGACTGGGAATAACAGGTTTTTTTACTAATATATATATATATATCTCTAACAAAACAAGCAAACAAACAAACAACTACAGCATTAATAATAAGACAGACCCAGGAAACATCGAGGGACCACAAATCCCAGGGCAGTCTGATCTCTGGCTCTGAGACTCCAAGCTGTAGCGGTGGAAGATCCTGGGCTGATGATGAGGTAGATGAGCAGTCCTGCAGCGGTGACTGGAGCAGTAGAGATGTCCTGGCTGAGCAGACGGTGTGAGGTCAGCGTAGACAAAAGCCGCAAAAGCGACGGCAGGGACAGGGTCGGGCCCACTCCAGTGGGACAGGAGGAGAGCCCAGAAAATCCCCGGGCACACAAGCCCGGGGTAGATTTTTCCCAGGAGCGGAGTCGATGGTGACAGTGAAAACTCCTCTCGCAGCAAGCGAAACAGTCTGTGTGACCTCTCTCCTCGAGTGCCAAGGCAGAGTGCCCAGCCCCCAGCTCCCCTGTCCCTTGAGGTCTTTCCGTCCCTGGTTTCTTTTGTCTTTGTTAAGTACCGATAATCACACAGTCGTCAGTGTCCCAGCAACTCGAGGGAAAAAATTCCAAGGGCAAAACAAAACAAAACCAAATCTAACCCCCAACACCATTGAAAAACAATGGCAAATAGACAAGCATCAGCATTGAAGATGTTGGTATGTAAAGTCATTTTCTGTGTGCAAATCTGCGCATCTGTGATCAATCAACCTAAATATTTCCAAGGAGTTGAACACTGTGATTTTTTCTGTGGTTGCTTTGGGTCTCACCCCACTGTCTCCACACCCACAGTGGGATCATACGTCCGAACCTGGCTCCATCAGCTCTGCATCCACGAGGTTGGTTCAGGAGTGGATGGGGGCTACTCCTGAGGGCCCCAGGGGACCACAGGGGTCCCCCATTGTGCTGCCAGCACCCAGCACTGGGGCTCTCCTCCTGCTTCTCATGGCAGAAGGGGTTGCTGATGACGTGCAGGAAGGTGGCTCTGCTGTGCCCATCCCAGGGTGCCCCGGGGAAGGCAGAGTGGGGCTGCACAGCCAGCAGGACATCAGGGACAAAGGCCCCAGGCAGGGCTGGGGGAGCAGCAGGGCACAGAGCTGGGGGACTCGGAGCCCCCCGGGCAGCGCTCAGGGCTGGGGCTGTCGCTATCTGATTCTGATAGCGCTGGTGCGGCGGTGGAAGCCACCACTGTTGTCCTGGTAATGTGGGGCAGRTGCCCATGTGTCACAGCTCCATCTCCCAGTGAAGCTTGAGCCGCTCCGGTCTCATCACCATCCTGTTTTCTGCCCCTCCGTTTTGTCCCCTGAGCCAGCCCCTCTCTGCCTTCAGCCCCGCCTGTCTCCTCACCTTTCACCAYGCCCCCAGAGTCTGCCAGCTTGCACCCCTCCCGTTTGCTCTCAGGACCTCTGAATGCCAGCCAGAGGACTTCCTGTGTTTGACCAGTGAGCTCTGTTACAGAGTCCATCACTTCCCGCAGTGTGGAACAAACCAGGGCTGCTTTTCGCTCAGCTGAAAGCATTCAGAAGGTATTTACAACATTCTTCCAAACCGTGCTCAGCTCTGTTGCCTGCTTATTTTCTTTTTCTTGCTAAATGGCTCAATCCCATAGTATTTTGCCTATTTCTCTCCACTCTGCTTCACTAAAAACAAGCAATGATTGGTTTAATTTTCTTCTCTTTCTAGCCCATTGGGCTAACTGTTCTAATTCAGTTGCTTTTATTTTTTCACCTTGTTTCGAGACAATGCTTGCGAGAAGCCGCGTGGCCACTTGGAACTCGTTCTCCATTTTTTACTTTTGATTCCTTCATACCATACCACGGCCGCTTACCTCTCCTTTCAGCATGGGCTGCTGCTTCTCTCTGGATGAAACCAGACCGGCCACACATCATCTTCCCGCTCTGTTCTCTTGTTCCAGGCTCTGCTGCAGCTTTCTGGGGAAACTCTTGAGCAGAATTTGCAGTTCAGAAACAAGTGCAGAGACTTTCCACCGCATTTAGGTGAAAAACCATATTTGAACAAAATCCACATTTAASGAAAAAATTGCATTTGAGCAAAAACCTGTATTCAAAGAAAAACTGCATTTAAGCAAAAAGAAAAGGAAGGTTCCTGTTCGGGCACCAGATGAAACAGAGACCTTAGGAATTATATGGAAGCTGGACTGAACAGCGCAGAGCACAACCAATATGGTTCCATCATACATTCTCCCATTTATTCCCCAGAATGGCTGGTTAAATACAGTTTCACATAGTTTACAGTTACAGGTGTTTTCACATTGGTATTCAGCATGAAAAGGAACGCAAACAATCTCAGTTTAAGGTAGCTATTATAATTTCACTATAATCGCCCAGTCCAATACATAAACACACCTTAATCTAAATTTTAACTGTGCCACAGGCTTATCCACTTCCACACAGGCCCAAACTTGGGGCCCAGTTTTGGATAGCTCAAATTTCATTCCAAAACAACTCATGTCCACGTTGTCTAAGAAATTCTGTACCCATATCCCTCCCTCTTCTTTTTCTAGAAAATCACTATTAAGCTCAAAAGGAGTTTACAGCATCTGCTGCGCACCTCGGAACCCCCAGAACATCCAAAAGGCTGCACAGGCACCCAGCACTGGGTAGGGTTGGGGAGCCATGGAGGATCCAGCAATGGGAGGGACCCACAAGGCTTGAGCCAATTCCTGGCCCTGCACAGGACAACCCCAAACATCTCATTAATCCACAAATCCACAAATCCCACCTTTGTAGCTCAAAGGGAGTTTAAAGCCCTTTGTGCCAGAACAAAGGATCAGCTCTAGATTGGGGTGTCCCTGTGAGGGCTGGAGCCCTTSCTGCTGTCCTTGGCCGTGTGCTCTTGGTGCTGATAGAACAAACATGGGAATATTTGGAGATTATGTTCCTGTGAAATCCCATGATTTTCTTGGAAAGGGCTGAACTGCAGCAGGTGCTTTTTATTRCCTTGAGTTTTGTGGACCTGGGTGACCCTGTAAACCCTGGGATCCCAAATGATGTTTGCCAGTGCCTGTGCCTCGAGGGCCAAGGGTCCCCCCGCCAAAACAGCTACAGTTTGCCATTCAAGGGGACCAAAATGACACAGTTTTGGCCAAAACTGCAGGGTTTATTTCAAGCCATATCATTGCTTCCTTTAGCCCCAAACTCAGGCTGAGCCCCAGCCCTGCTCCAGCGTTGGCATTGCTGGGGGCTTGGGGAGAGGGTGAAGGTAGTGCCCTGTTTGTGCCTCCATTTCCCCATCCCAGCACCCCTGTGGCTCCATCCAGGTGTTGGATCAGCCTCTGAGA
>CADDXX010001203.1:71612-86392 GCA_902810485.1 Alauda arvensis | reverse complement strand
ATTTCAGGTATTTCACTGTTGGTGAAGGCTCTGGAAATGCACCATTCCCATGTCCATGTCCCTTGTGTGTCACCAAAGGTCAAATCAAAGGATCMAACCTCCCCATCCAGCACTGACCCTCACTGGGTGGGTGCCCAAAGCAGTGTGGGGGTTGTCATAGAGCAGGTGACAAAGCAGGGTGTCCCTGTGGAAGGTGAGTGTACAGGAATGGGCAGGGAGCACTGCAGGGAATGCTGGAAACAGCAGAGGGTTGTGCTGGGAGATGGGGCTCTCCTGCTGCTGCTGGCCCTGGTGGGCTCTGGTCACTGTCCCTGCTTTGGGGCAGCTCCCTCCTCCCCAGCCCCGCAGAGCCTCGGGCTGGGCTGTGTCTGATGGGATGGATGCTGCCCTGCAATGGTTCCTGTGCTTCCCAACCCCCTGCAACGACCCTGTGTGTTTGCAGTTGGCTCACTTGACTAACCTTGTTGTTCCTTCTTTCTCTCCTTCCTTCCTTTTCCTTCCTTCTCCTTCCATTTCCTTCCTTTTCCTTCCTTTTCCTTCCTTTTCCTTCCTTTTCCTTCCTTTTCCTTCCTTCTCCTTCCTTCTCCTTCCTTCTCCTTCCTTCTCCTTCCTTCTCCTTCCTTCTCCTTCCTTCTCCTTCCTTCTCCTTCCTTCTCCTTCCTTTTCCTTCCTTTTCCTTCCTTTTCCTTCCTTTTCCTTCCTTCTCCTTCCTTCTCCTTCCTTTTCCTTCCTTTTCCTTCCTTTTCCTTCCTTTCCCTTCCTTTCCCTTCCTTTCCCTTCCTTTCCCTTCCTTTCCCTTCCTTTCCCTTCCTTCTCCTTCCTTCTCCTTTATTTTCCTTCTTTCTCCTCCCTTCTCCTCCCTCCCTTTTTCTCCCTCCCTTTCCCTTCCTTTTCCTTCCTTTTCCTCACTTCTCCTCCCTCCCTTTTCCTCCCTCCCTTTTCCTCCCTTCCTTTTCCTCCCTTCCTTTCCCTCCCTTCCTCCCTTCTCCTCCCTTCTCCTCCCTTCTCCTCCCTTCTCCTTCCTTCTCCTTCCTTTCCCTTCCTTCTCCTTCCTTCTCCTCCCTTCTCCCTCCTTTTCCTCCCTCCCTTTTCCTCCCTCCCTTTTCCTCCCTTCCTTTCCCTCCCTTCCTTTCCCTCCCTCCCTTTTCCTCCCTTTTCCTCCCTTTTCTTCCCTTTTCTTCCCTTTTCTTCCCTTTTCCTCCCTTTTCCTCCCTTTTCCTCCCTTTTCCTCCCTTTTCCTCCCTTTTCCTCCCTTTTCCACCCTTTTCCTCCATTTTCCTCCCTTTTCCTCTCTCCCCGATCTCTCCCCTCCCCTCTCTGCTGGTCGTAGCCTCTCCCGGCGCTGCAGCCCGTTCCGTACTCTCCAAGCTCCTGCCCCCAAGTCCTCTTGCCAGTCTCTCCACCCCAGCAGTACAACCTGGTATAAACCCAAATTCCTCTTCTGCACTGCCTGTTGTGCTCTGTGCTGTGTTTGTGTTGTGTGAGCTTGTGCTGCTCAGGTGTGTCCTGGACACCCACCCCACCCTGGGGTTGGGATTCACGGAGCTCTGAGGCTGTGGGACCCCCYCACTGCTGGAGTGGTGGTCTTGGAAAGAGCCTGGGAAGAGCAAATTCCAAKCCCAGAGCTCCCCAGCAATGCTTGTGCTCAGTGCTGGGCTCAGCCAAGCCCCTGTGCTGTCTCCGTGGGGATTTTTTTGGGCATGGTGTCCCCCATGGGATGTGGCTGCTGGGCTGGAGTCACCCCTGCCTGCGTGGGACCCCTGCCTGCCTGGGGACCCCACGTGTCCCCAAATCTGCTGAGCATTTGGCCCCCTCAGCTCGCATGTCCCCCTGTGCTGCTCTGGCGCTGTGGTTCATGTGTGGGGGAGCTTCTACAAGAGCAGGGAGAAGGGGGCCTGCATTTCCCAGCAGAGCTGTGTCCTACCTTGTTGTCCCACGTGTCCCCCTCCATCCTCGCCCTTKTCCCCCTGCAGGCCGACGAGCTCAGCAGCCCCTTCGGGCAGATCAGCCTCAGCCGCCAGGGCTCCACGGAAGCCCCGGACCCTTCCTCGGCCATGTTCCAGTCATCCCTCATGTCCCAGCACCCTCAGCAGACGGGATTCATCATGGCAACCCCTCCTGGGCAGCCCATTCCCACCTCCAGCTACTCGGCCTCGGGGCACACGGCCCCCACCCAGCAGGTGCTGCAGCCCCAGGGCTACATCCAGCCCCCTCAGCAGGTAAGGACACCAGGGCACGTCCCCAGAGCTGCTGGGGAGTGGGTGCCTCTTTTTCTGCTGCTAGTTGGTGATGGATCCATGCACAGGGGTGCAGGTTTTGGGTCTCACACCCCCCTGTTAGGCTCAGGATGATCCCYGTGTCCCTCCGAGCCCCTTTCCTGGGCCACTCTCAGCAGTGGGGACTCAGGGCTGACACCTCTAAGCTCTCTTTGGGGTCCCTGCAGGGCTTTATGACCTCTGGGATTGCCCCCTGAGCTGTGAGGAGAGTTGTGCCTACTGTGCTCTTGCACTACTGTGCTGGGAAAGGCTTGGAGGAGGAGGAGGAGGAGGAGGAGGCTGGGAGGCGCGGGAAGGGAGGAGCCAGAGCCAAAGCCCTGGGTGGTTCCCTTCGGCAGAAGCCAGGCCAGGTGAGAAGAGAAAACTGGTCCTGGGGGATCAGCTTTCTTGGTCCTGCTCCCTTTCCTGTGTSCTCACCACGGGTGTTTTCTTGCCCCCTGATAGATTCAGGTTTCTTACTACCCCCCCGGGCAGTACCCCAACTCCAGCCAGCAATACCGACCCCTCAGTCACCCAGTGGCCTACAGCTCCCAGCGCCCCCAGCAGCTCCCCCAGCAGTCCCAGCAGCCAGGTAAGGGGGTGCAGAGTGGGGGGAGGAAGGRAAGGGGGGCAGCTTTGCCTTTCCTGCTGCTTTTGTTGGCTCCAAAGATCTCCCGTGTGCTGTCCGGGGCTGGTCGCTCTTTCCCTGTCTCCCAGTCTTTGCTGGATCTGCCTCTTGGCTGGGAAGTTGGGATGTCTCTGTCTGTGTCCTTCCCCTCCTTCTCCTCTGAGCTTGCTGGGGGAAGGGATGAGATGSATTTAAGCCTCACTGAGGGGCTGCCAGGGCAATTTAAAGCCAGGAGCTTCCCTTGGGTGTGTTTATCTGCTACAAGGGAAGCCCTTTCCCCACTCTTCAGCAGGAGGTTGGCAGGATTTGCTTCCCTAAACCCTAAATCTGGGGCTCTTCCCTGTTGGAAGCTGCTCCATTGAACCCCTGTCGTGGCAGGTTTACAGCCAATGATGTCCAACCAGCAGCAAACGTACCAAGGTGTGGTGGGGGTGCAGCAGGCGCAGCCCCCCGGGCTCCTCAGCAGCCAGAGGAACAACATGGGGGGCCAGCTGCAGAACGTGATGGGGGTGCAGCAGGCACAGCCCCCCGGGCTCCTCAGCAGCCAGAGGAGTGGCATGGGCAGCCAGATGCAAGGTCTGATGGTGCAGTACACGCCGCTGCCTTCGTACCAGGTGAGCACCTACCTGCTGCTCTCCGGGCTGGGCTGCTGGGAGGGGGCCCCAGSTGGGCAGGATGTGCCCTGTACCCCCCAAAGGTGGGCATTTGCCCACTTGGGGAGGGCACCACATCCATGTGGGCATCTGTGGGAGCAAAACTGGGAGGATCCCCGGGAGGGGCAGTGCCTGGGTGAGGTTGTTCTGGGCTGTAAGAAAAAAAAAACACCTGGAATYTCTTCACCTTGCTGGTGTCTCCCTGCTCTGTTACCTGTTAGCTGCTGCTTTCCTCCCTGCCCAGGTTCCCATGGCCAGTGAGTCCCAGAACGTGGTGCAGCAGCCCTTCCAGCAGCCAGTGCTCGTGCCAGCCAGCCAGTCWGTGCAGGGGGGGCTCCAGGCTGGAGGGGTCCCCATCTACTACAGCGTCATCCCCACAGCCCAGCAGAACGGCACCAGGTAAAGCTCTGGCCTGCCTGGGGGAGAAAGGGGTGCTGTGCCCCACACTGGGGGGTTTAGGGAGTGTCCTGTCAAGGCCAGGAGTCAGCYTTGATGRTYTTTGTGGCTCCCTCCCAGCTGGGGAGATTCCATGGTTCTGTTTGGTGGTTCCATGATGATCCTGCTGTGAGCATGGAGCACACATCCTGCTCCTGTGGCTGGAGGTGGGTGGGTGGGTACCACAAGTGCTGCTCCTCCCTGAGCTTGTCCATTCCTGGCTCCCCTCCAGAGGCTCCTGTGTGTTCAGCCATCCCAGTAAAGAGGGAGCTGGGAACAACCTGTGCAGATACCCCGGCTCTTCCTCCCCATCCCCRTCCTCACCTGAGCCCTCTCTGCTCCACAGCCCATCCGTGGGGTTCCTGCAGCCTCCAGGCTCCGAGCAGTACCAGATGCCACAGTCCCCAGCACCCTGCAGCCCCCCTCAGATGCAGCAGCAGTATTCAGGTACCACGGGCAGGGCTGGCATCAGCTCCAGAGGTGGGAGCAGCGTTTGGATCGTGGGCTGTGGAGCTGCCACTTCACAGCCAAGSCTGGCAGCTTCTGTGCAAGGGGATTCCTTGGTCTGGGGATGATCAGRATGAGCCTGGCACCTCCCTGCCGTGGTGGGCAGTGGGGTGGAGGGAGCTGGGTGGGCTGTGGGTTGGGGAGGGCAGGAAGAACTGCAGGTGGGGAGGCTGGGGGTTCCTGCTGCCTGTCACAGCTGCTGGGAGTGAGCTGGGAACTGGTGAGCTGGTGCAGAAGCTGGGCTGGGATGATGGAGGTCTGGAGCTGGTGAGCTGCAGGATGTGGAGCCAGGATGCTGGAAGTTCTGTGCCTGCATCCGTGCTTGGAGCCTTTGCCTGGAGTTTTGTGGAGATGCTCAGAGTGGTCACTGAGCTGCCCTGTGCTCCCATTTCTCCTGAATGAAACATCACTCCCAGGTGTAACCTTTGCCATTAGAGAGGAATCCCCAGAGGGTCCTGGTGGGGCTTTTCCAGCCTGAGAAAGTCATGGGTGGCAGAGGAGGGAGTCCAGAGTGGCCTTGTGGGGAAGGAAGGGTGTGCAGTGGCAGGGACAGGCAGGAGCCCTGTGTGCCACAGCAGCAGCACCTGGGCCATCCACACCTGTGTCTGTCCCCAGGGGTGTCCCCATCAGGCCCTGGCGTGGTGGTGATGCAGCTGAATGTCCCCAACGGCCCCCAGGCACCCCAGAACCCCCCGGTGGTGCAGTGGAGCCACTGTAAGTACTACAGCCTGGAGCAGCGGGGGCAGAAGCCAGGAGACCTCTACAACCCCGACACCAGTGCTCAGGTACTGGGGGCACTGGGAGGCACTGGGAGGGAGGGTGGGCTGGCTGACAAGTGCAGGGGGGGGGGTTCAGAAGCGCTGGGGGTGTGTGACAGGCTGTGCCACTGTCCCTTCCCCCAGGCCAGCACCCAGCTGAGCAGCCCCATCACGTCCCCCACGCAGTCCCCGACGCCGTCGCCCGTCACCAACCTCAACAGCGTGTGCACGGGGCTGAGCCCCCTCCCCGTGCTCACACAGTTCCCCAGGCCCATGGGCCCAGCACAAGGTAAGGGGGAGGCCTGTGGGGACAGCCCAGGGCTGGGAATACTGGGAGGTTTCCTAGGATTCCCCACAAACTCCGAGCTCCTCGTGCAGGKGATGGCAGGTACTCGCTGCTGGGCCAACCTCTGCAGTACAACCTGTCCCTGTGTCCCCCGCCACTGCTGCACAACCAGCCCAGCTACACAGGACACCAGGTGGGACAGCCTTCCCCGGCCCCTCTGCGGGCACCACGAAGCCACAGTGTCCCCCCTGAGGTGACTCAGTGCCCTTTTTTCCTCCTTCAAGGGGCAGACTGGGATGAAGCACGGAAAYCGGAGCAAGAGACAGGCCCTTAAATCAGCGTCCACCGACCTGGGGACAAGTGACGTAGGCAAGTGACCCCCCTCGAGCCCCCTTTGCCCTCTGGCGTCCCCACAAACRGATGTTGGAGACTCCAGGTGCCCACACCAGCATCCCACAGAACCCTGTGCTGGTTTTGGAGAGTGGTTCCTGCCAGCCTCTGCTCCCCACACCCACAAAGTCCCCCCAGCCCAGGTGAGGCTGGGCTGGGGGTGCAGCAGATCCAGCTGCTGTGCCCTGAGGGAGGTGGGTGAGCAGGGAGTAAAACCTCTGAGGAGGACACCTGGATGCTATTCCTGCCTCTCAGAGGGTGCAAAKGATGGAGCAGGTGGAGCTGGCAGATTTTATTCCTCTTAAGCAGCACAAAGTGAGTGTCCAGACTCTGAGATCCCATTCCCACTTTCCCAAGTCACTCTTCCCACCCACGCTCCCCTGTCCCATGGGACCCCASAGCTTCAGAGCCTCCTCTCTGAGATTTGGGGTCTCCCAGGGTGGCTGTGAGGCCTGAGGGTTCCAGTGAATCATTTCTCTCCACCCCTGTCCAGGTGGGTCCTTGGGAAGGGAGGGATGCACAGCTTGGATGGAGCTCCCTGACCCTCTGGAGACCTCAGTCTTGTCCCCCGTGTCCCCTCAGTGCCACCACCAGCAGCTGGCTGCTGCAGAGGCCCTTTAAGAGCTGCCTGTCCCTCTCCTGCCCCTGGCATGGTCCAAACATGCCACGTTAATATTAGCAAAGAATCCCCTGCAGCAGCTCTGCTAAGCCCGGAGCCAGGGCTGGAGCCAGGAGCTGCACAGGGATTTGGGGACCACCAGGGAAGGGACAGGAGCTGCACAGGGATTTGGGGACCACCAGGGAAGGGACAGGAGCTGCAGAGGGGTTTGGGTGCACCAGGCAGGAACGAAGAGCTGCAGAGGGGTTTTGGTACCACCAGGAAGGAGCCAGGAGCTGCAGAGGGGTTTGGGGACCACCAGCACAGGGGCTGGAGCTGGGAGCTACAGAGGGGTTTGGGGGCCATGGGGCAGGGATGAGGAGCTGCAGAGGGATTTGGAGACCACTAGGAAGGAACTGGAGCCAAAAGCTGCAGAGGGATTTGGGTGCACCAGGGCAGGAGCTGGAGCTGGGAGCTGCAGAGGGATTTGGGGGCCAGGGAGCAGGGATAGAGGAGAGCCAGGAGCTGCAGAGAGATTTGGGGACCACTGGGCAGGAACTGGAGGCAGGGGCTTCAAAGAGATTTGGGTACCACCAGGGAAGGGACAGGAGCTGCAGGGGGATTTGGGGACCACCAGGGAAGGGGCTGGAGGTGGGAGCTGCAGAGGGGTTTGAGGGCCACTGAGCAGGAACTGGAACCAGGAGCTGCAGAGGTATTTGGGGACCACCAGAGCAGGGACCAGGAGCTGCAGAGGGATTTGGGTGCACCAGGCAGGGGCTGGAGCTGTAGAGGGGTTTGGGTACCACCAGGGCAGGGATGAGGAGCTGCAGAGGGGTTTGGGTACCACCAGGGAAGGGACAGGAGCTACAGAGGGATTTGGGGACCACCAGAGCAAGGGCTGGAGCTGGGAGCTGCAGAGGTATTTGGGGACCATGAGGCAGGGATAGGGGAGAGCCAGGAGCTGTAGAGACATTTGGGGACCACTGGGCAGGAACTGGAGGCAGGGGCTTCAAAGAGATTTGGGGACCACCAGGGAAGGGACAGGAGCTGCAGAGAGATTTGGGTGCACCAGGCGGGGATGAGGAGCTGCAGGGGGATTTGGGGACCACCAGGAAGGGGCTGGAGGTGGGAGCTGCAGAGGGGTTTGAGGGTCACTGGGCAGGAACTGGAACCAGGAGCTGCAGAGGGATTTGGGGGCCAGGGAGCAGGGATAGAGGAGAGCCAGGAGCTGCAGAGAGATTTGGGGACCACCAGGGAGGGATCAGGAGCTGCAGAGGGATTTGGATGCACCAGGAGGGTGCCAGGAGCTGCAGAGGGATTTGGGGACCACCAGGGAAGGGGCTGGAGCTGCAGAGGGATTTGGGGACCACCAGGCAGGACACACCCAGTGCCACCATCCCCCATGGGTGCAGCTCTCCTCCCTCCCMGCCAGGATCAGGGTGGGAGTGTGGGGTTGCCTCCCCGTCCTGGTACCTGAGGTTTGGGGTAAGAAAACAGGGAAAGGCTGAACTGCCCAGCCATCCACAGGACACCAGGAGGATTTGGTGTCCCTGTWGCCACTCTGGGAAGTCCCTGCATCTCCTCCTGAAGCCAAACCTTGTGGGCACAGGAAGGGATTGGRATGGGGCATTCCAGCGAGCAGGCAGGGATGCTTTGGAGGGGAAGTGAGTGGTTTCAAAGAACAGATCCCTGCTGTGRGAGCAGCCTGGCAGAGGTGGCTGCTCCAACCCAGGGCGGCTCCCGGTGACACGAATCTCCTTCCCCGCAGTGCTGGGCCGGGTGCTGGAGGTGACAGACCTGCCCGAGGGCATCACACGGACAGAGGCCGACAAGCTCTTCACGCAGCTCGCCATGGCCGGTGCCAAAATCCAGTGGCTCAAAGAGACTCAGGGGCGCCGCGGGGACGGAGGCGGCGGCGGGGACAACAGCGGGACTCCCGAGAACGGCAGGCACAGTGACCTCGCTGCCTTATACACCATCGTGGCCGTGTTCCCCAGCCCCCTGGCGGCTCAGAACGCCTCCCTCCGCCTCAACAACTCCCTCAGCCGCTTCAAGCTGCGTGTGGCCAAAAAGAACTACGACCTGCGGGTGCTGGAGCGGGCGAGCTCCCAGTAGGGCTCCTCCCCTGGGCCTCTTCTCCTCCCAGCCTCCCTTCCTCTCGCCCTCCTTCCTTGATATATTTATATGAACATAATTAAGAGACGAGAAGTTGATGATTTTTTTTTTTTTTTTTTAATTATTATTTTTTTGGAGTGACGCCCGTGCCCGCCCCTCCCTCCCCTGTGTCTCTGGTTTTGTTTAAGCACTGTGTTGGACTGCACATACAGGTGTTGATTGGTATGTTCACTGCACATTTTATTTAATCGGATTATTATTTGGTTGGGGGAGGGGGGGTGGAATTTTTTTGGTTTTATTTTATTTTGGGGGGGGGGGGGGTTTRTTTTTAAATAAAAAAAAAGAAAAAAAAGGAAAATGGTCCCATCACTTGAATGGAACTTCCCAGACATTCCAGGGCTGGGAGCTCTGTGCTGCCTCAGTGGGGTGAGGGGACAGCAGAAGGGGACAATCCTGCCCAGTCCTGCCCCCAAGCTTGGCATGTCCAAGGGCTGCAAGCCYGTGCTGTGCCAAAATGGGGATCCCAGGCTTGGATTGGGGCTGGGCTCCCCTGCCAGATGTTCCTGGCCCCATCCAGCTGTGCAATTCCAGGGCAGGAATGAGGGGTGTGGAGTGGCCCCAGCCAGGAAACATCCAATTCCTGCTGACAGCAGCAGCACCTGGAGCTGGCAAGGGCAGCTGGGGACAGGATTTGGGTGGCACAGCCAGAGCCTCTGGCAGTTCCAGGATGCTCCCAGCCTTCCTGAGCAGGTGCAGCCACACAGGTGAGAGCTGCCAGGAAAGGGGGGAGCTCCAACCCCAGGCTTGTGGCAGCTCCCACCTCGCTGCCACCACAGCCAGGCAGGGACCTMAGGGACCCCTGGGTGCCCATGAACTGGGGCTGGGTCCCAGTGGGATCCCAGCTCCTGCCCTCCCAGCAGAGCCYGSACCTGCAGGATTTGGTGCCAGAGGGTGCAAGGCAGCCCCCCCACCCCATGAGAGACCCCTCTGCACCCCCAGACACGAGCGAGGGCCACGCTGGAGCTGCACCCTTTGGTGTGCCCAGCTCCTGGAACCCTCAGCGTGCCCAATTCCCGGAGCCCTCGCTGTGCCCGGTTCCTTCTTTGTCCCAATCCAGGCTGGAGGGGAGGAGAGGGGGGTGCCCTGGCACGCCCAGCAACCCACCAACGCAAATAGCCGGTGSCTCCTCCGCCCGCTCCCTCCCGGCGCACGCTGGGGCTCCAATTTCCCGGCGTCAGCCCCCGGCACCGCTCAGCTGTCGTGCCCCTCTGCCCTGTCACTCCTCTCGCTGCCGCCCTCCCCGAGCTCCCGGCACGGAGSGCTGGGGGCTCTGCGGCCACCGGGGCCCCGCCGCCCGCCGCCCTTCGGGGGCTTCTCCAGCTCAGGGCGACCCCTCCCAGCACAGGGTGAGTGTCCCTGTGTGTGTCCCCCAACCTTGGCAGTGCGCCCCCCTCGCTGCTGCAGGGCCTCGGGGTGCCCCGTTCGTGCAGTGCCCCTCGCCCCAGCGCTCTCCCCGCTCCCATCGCTGCTTCCCGGTGGTTTTCCTGGCTGGTTTTCAGGGCTTGGGGGGCGTGGGTATCACCAAAAATAATGAGGTCTGGGTGGGAGTGCGGGGAGGGCTGYCAGAGGTGGCAGCGGGATGGTTTGGGGGATGCAGGAGCGGGTCCTGCCCCGGGGGCAGCCGAAAGGCGGGTGATGCCCCATCAGCGTCCCCCGTGCGCCCACCCGAGGGGCCGAGGGTGGCACGGGGAGATGGAGATGCCCGGGCTCAGGTGGGCAGGCGCAGGTAGCCCAGGGGCTGCCTCACAGCGCTTGGCACCACGGCCCGGGCACAGCGGATGTGCCACGCTCTGAGCTGGGCACCGACCTCCTCCAGCCGGGCCCTGGGGCTCTGCGAGACAGAACCGGGGCAGGGGCTGCGGGACGGGCGGTGGGAGAGACCCTCGGTGGGGCAGGGGCTGCGGGATGGGCGGTGGAGAGACCCTCGGTGGGGCAGGGGCTGCGGGATGGGCGGTGGGAGAGACCCTCGGTGGGGCAGGGGCTGCGGGATGGGCGGTGGGAGAGACCCCCGCTTTCCCCTGGCACAGCCAGCCCTCGGCAGGACAGGAGCTGCTGGAGGGGCAGGGGAAGGGGAGGCGCTGCCCACCCTGCAGGGTCTGACGGCTTCAGCCCTCCTGCAGCTGGAACTGCCCCAGCCAACGCCGTCTCTGTCCCTTCCCCTCGCAGCATGACGGAGAAGGAAGTGCCCGAGCCGCCAGCTTCACCTGCTTCAGGTGGGAAACCCAAGAGCCGGGTAAGTGGGTGCCCGCAGGGCAGTTTGGGTGGGTGGGGGAAGCCCCCTCTCCATCACCATCCTCCAGGAGGCTTTGGGAGGCCTTGGGGTGCCCAGCCGGGTGTTGGGGTGGGCATTTCCCAGCTCGGGAGCGCCCACATCCTTGAGGTGCTCAGGAACCGCAGCTTCCTCTTTTGCGGAGACTTTCACGGGACCGGGAGGAGGCTCCCCATCCTCAGAGCGTTCCCGGAGTTTCTGGAGGGGATCTGAGGGTCGAGGCAGCGGCGTGAGGAGCCGGGCACGGGGTCTCTGCCCTCCTGCCTCCCCCCACACACCAGCCGCGCTCTCCTGCCCAGCAGCTGCAGAAGCTGAAGCAACTTTTCCAGCGAAAACCCAAGGAGGAACCGGCGCCGGAGCCGCAGCCCAACGGGGAGCTGGTGAGCCCCTCGGGGGGACCCATCTACTACATCTACGAGGATGAAGAAGAGGAGGAAGAGGAGGAGGAGCCCGAGCCCCCTCCGGAACCCGAGAAACTCGTGAACGACAAACCGCACAAGTTCAAAGATCATTACTTCAAGAAGCCCAAGTTCTGCGATGTTTGTGCCCGCATGATCGTCCGTGAGTCCCGAGGGGGCTGGGGGGCCACGGGCAGGGCTGGGGGGGCCCACGGGTACGGCTGGGGCTGGGGGCCAAGGCTGCCCAGGGCTCCGTCCCGGCCGTTTCACAGCTGCAGTGTCACATTCCCTCTCCTTTCCACCCCCCCCTCACCAACCGCCACCGCTGCCAGTCAACAACAAATTTGGCCTGAGGTGCAAGAACTGCAAAACCAACATCCACCACCACTGCCAGTCCTACGTGGAGATGCAGCGCTGCTTCGGCAAGATCGTGAGTGCCACCCCTCCCACCGACCTGCAGCCCCCAAACTCGGGCACCAAACCACCCCTGGCTCYCAGGGGGACCCCGGCATCCCCTTCTCGGGGTCCCCCCAGCTCCGGGGAGCKGCTGATGCTCAGAATCCCCTCCCCTCTCTCCCCTCCAGCCGCCCGGGTTCCGCAGAGCTTACAGCTCCCCCCTGTACAGCGACCAGCTCGGCACCAAGGACCAGCTCGGTAATGCCCCGTGCTGGGGGTCTCCCGACCCCTCGATCCCCAGCCCGGGGTGTCCCAGCCCCTCGTGTCCCATCCCTGACCCCCTCCTCACTATTCCCCTGCCCCCGCAGCCAACAGGAGCGACCCCGTGTTCGAGACGCTGCGCACGGGCGTCATCATGGCCAACAAGGAGCGCAAGAAGGGCCAGGACGACAAGAAGAACGTGAGTGTGGGGTCGGGCTGGCAGGAAAAATGGATTTTTTGTACAATAAACTAATGTGGTTATGTAGAAGTTACTTTGTTGTTTATAATAAGTAGTGGTTTCTAGATTTTAAGATGTGTATTTATGTAATTAGGTATTATTTGATTGGATTTTTTTGTTTTGTTTATGAGGTTGGTATGCATTTTTAAAGTTATTTAATTGGTTGAAGTCTATTATTACGTTGAGTTTACCTTTATTTGAGGTTTGTATTTTTTGATGGTTAGGGTTTTTTTAGGTTCTTCGTTTTTATTTTAGTCTTGTTTTTGCTTCCGTGGCTTTGGCGAAGTCTTGAGGGTTTGAATAACAAAACCACAGGTGTTCTGATAAAGATGACAAAGGAATTTGGCTGGCACACAGCACGACTTAACTCCTGTAAATACATTTACTACACGGGCTCTCCCCAAATTCCTGCCGGTTGCGGTGCCAGCACCCCATGAAACCCCCCCAAACCCCCCATTCCTCACCCTCTGAGAGGTCTCTCTGCCCTCCAGCCCCTGGCTGCGATGATGGACGAGGAGCCGGAGGCCACGAAGCCGGTGGGGAGCAAAGCTGAGGGTGGTGAGCGCGGGGCCGAGGCTGGGACAGGGAGGGAGCCCCTGGCTGGGTTTGGATGGGGGGGGGTGCACAAACGGGGTCCCCCAGTTGGTGTCCCCACCCTGGGGGCTCTCACTGCATCCCCACGCTGCCTGAGGAGACCCCCGAGAGGCACCAGCGGGAGAGGTGAGAGCCCCTCCTCCCGTTGCCAGGTGCCTCCGAAGGGGACAAGAAGGCTGAGAAGAGCCCARCAGATGACAAGGTACCCCCCTGATCCTCGCCCTGCACCCCAAAAGCCCGTGGGATGTCCCTGCTGGGATCCTCGGGGCGCTGCAAACCCCGCTGTGTCCCCKCAGAGCAAGAAGCCGCAGCCGGGGGGGTTCCTGCAGTCCCACTATTTCGTGGCGCTTTATCGCTTCAAAGCCCTGGAGAAGGACGACCTGGACTTCCCGTGAGTTCCCAGCCTTGTCCCGGGCTCTTTCCGAGCCTTTGGCTCGATGTGGCTCCGTGGATTTCCCAAGGCTGAGCTGCTCTGTGTGACACCCGCCTGTCCCCGAGCCCACGGGCTSCGTGTCCCGTGCCAGATCCGGGGCTCGAGGAGCTGGTTCTGAAAGAAAAGAGATTTTTCCTTGGGGGTCTCCCATGGCTGGGGGTCCTTCTCCCCYCTCAGAGACCCCCTCCTTCCCTTCCAGGCCGGGGGAGAAGATCACGGTGGTCGATGACTCCAACGAGGAGTGGTGGCGGGTAAGGGCAGAGCTCACCTGGCCCTGCAAAGGGGGGGACACCCCAAATCTGCTGTCAACCCCCAGCCTGGCAGGGAGGGGGGATCTGGGACCCCAACCCTCCCCTTTGCACTCTCCACTGTCTCCCTCCAGGGGAAGATCGGGGAGAAAATCGGGTATTTCCCCCCCAACTTCATCATCCGGGTGCGGGCGGGCGAGAGGGTGCACAAGGTGACGCGGTCCTTCGTGGGCAACCGCGAGATCGGGCAGATCACGCTCAAGAAGGATCAGGTGAGACGGGAACCGCCCCCCATCATCATCATCATCACCCAGCCCCTCTCCGAGCCCTCCCCATCACAGCAACATCACCACCTCCTCTAAACCCCCCTTGGATGGGACCTGCTCTGCCCCCAGCCCTCCAAACCTGGGGTTCCCCTTGTTCTGGGGGGGTCCCGGGGGTTCCCCCTGATCTGGGGAGGGGTCCCGGGGGTCTCACCCCATCCCCTCTCGCCCGCAGATCGTGGTGCAGAAGGGGGAGGAGGTGAACGGTTACGTCAAAGTCTTCACCGGCCGCAAAGTGGGGCTGTTCCCTGTGGACTTCCTGGAGGAGATCTGAGGGGGGCTGCGGGGTGGGACCCCTGGGATGGGGCAGAGAGACCCCTGGGATGGGGGACAGAGAGACCCCTGGGATGGGGAGAGAGACCCCTGGGATGGGGGATAGAGACCCCTGGGATGGGGGATAGAGACCCCTGGGATGGGGCAGAGCGGCTCTGGCTGCGGGGCGGGTTTGGGGACGGGGACACCCTCGGGATGGGGACGGGGGGACCCTCGGGATGGGCAATGGAAGGACCCCGGGATGGGGATGGGGGGCCCTGGCTGCGGGACAGGTGTGGGGTCAGGGAAGGGCACCCCCGTTCCTGCTGCCTCCAGCAGTGTGGGGTCCCYGGGGTGTCCCTGGGGGATCGGTGTCCCCCCCCAGGACCGGGGCAGGATGGGGGGGACACGAGGTACCCCAAGGGCTCTTCCCCCCGTGGGAGGTTTTGGTGCCTCCAGACACACGGGGTGCAAGCGGGGGGCACCCCCAGATTCGCTGCGGAGCCCCCCCCGACCGAGTGGGGGGACAGCGGGTGCCGTGGGGAGGGGTCGGGAGGGGGGTCCCGCCCCGCTGCTCCCGGTGCTCCCGGGTTTTGGCAATCAATACAATCAATACAATCAATACAATCAATACAATCAATACAATCAATACAATCAATACACGGCTGTGCCCAGCCCCGCTC
>CADDXX010001203.1:61124-71246 GCA_902810485.1 Alauda arvensis | reverse complement strand
CCCGTTCAGCCCCGAATCGGGCCCGGCGGGTGACAGTGACGGGGCCGGGGACAGGTGACGGGGCCGGGGACAGGACGGGACCTTGGAGCGCGGCGGGGGCGGGCGCCGAGCCACCAACAGGTGCCGGGCCCCGTGACGTCACGGCCCCGTGACGTCAGCCGTAACCACGGCGACGAGGGGCGGGGCGGGGGGGTGGAGTGGGCGTGGCCTGATGAGTGGGCGTGGCCATGGGGGTGTGCCCCGGCTCCGCCGCCAGGGGGCGCTGCCGGCCCGCCGCGCGCTGTATGCAAATCTATGCAAATCTATGCAAATGAGGCGGGGAGGCAGCGGCGCCCCCTGGCGGGCGGCTCTGGGGGCAGCTCCCGGTACCGGGGATGGAATTTGGGGGGAACGGGGAAAGCGGGGGGGACGTGAGGAGGGGTTCCCCTGTTCCCCCCCCACTCCGTGGGGCTGCTGAGGGGGCTCTGGGGGTACCCTGGGAGGGGGGAGGGAAGCAGGTGTGTGACCCCCCCCATACTGGGGGTCTCCCCCCATTCCCAGCACCCCAAATAGCGGAGGTGCCGCTCCGGGAATGATGGGGCGAAGTGGGGGGTGAGGGACTGACCTCCCTCCCTCCCTCCTCCTCCCTCCCCTCCCCTCCTGTCACACAGCTTTAAATGCCGAACCATTAAAATTTTCCACCTCATTTGCGGCTCCTCACACGGTTAATTTTCCCGGGATTGTCTATTTATTTATTCGCGGAGCCCTGCGGGAGGGGGGAGCAGCTGATTTGCTGCATCTGGGCGTGGGGAGGGAAAAGGGAGGGGGGGGAACCACCCTGGGAAGGGGGGGGAGAGCTCTGGCTAATTGAACAGCTGAAGAGAACAACTTAATTAGAGTCAGCTGGAAAATTGGGTAAAACACCTTCTATCAGCCTCCCACCCCCCCAGACCCCTTCCCCGCCGGCTCCTGGTGGGATGCCAGGGGTGGGGATGCATTTTSGGATGTATTTTGGGAAGGAGGMAGAGCTGGCCCCAGCCAAGCAGCTGCCCTTCATTACAGCCGGCAGCTAATTGGATTGATCAGCGGTTAATAGGGAATTAAGAGGTGAAGCGCCCCCAACCCCTCCGTGTGCATCCCCCTCCTCACATCCCCGCAGCTCCCCGGGTGGGTGCGAGGGGCAGGCAGAGCTGGGGAGTCACTGCCACCCTGGGCTGAGATTTTCCACCCCCCACCACAGATTATGGCTGCTGAGCCCTTCAGAGTTTGGTTTTTTCCCTGTTTTCCCCGTGCTTTTCCCATTCCYGGTTGTGACCTGGCTGTCCGTGGGGACACTCGGCACCTCCCTGCTCCCCACCCCACCCCGCGGAACACGCGGGGRTTGAGCTGGAGGAGCCCCCCTGACCTCGGGATTCATCCCCTCCGTTTCTCTCCGCGTCCCGTGAAAGGTCAGGAGCGTGCGAGGCCCGGGAATTAATTAAAATCCCACCGGTCTCGTGCCACATCCATACATCATCCCACGGAGGCGAGGGCTGGGGGGCACCCCCTCCTTGCACCCCCCTTTTCTGGGGCGCTCGGAGGACAGGGAGCAGCAGCTGCAGCGCTCGGAGCTCGTTCTCCATCTCCCGGCAGGGAAATAAATGGATTAAAGTAAACGAAAGCGTCTGCGGCTCCCCCACCTGCCCCCCTCCCCCGGCCATAAATCAGCATAAATGCAATTTCCATATTCATGGTATTTATCCAATAAGTGTCCCGTCCCAGATTAAACGCGCCCCGGGGAGCACCGGGGGCTCCTTATCCGTGCCCGGAGCTCCCCGGGAGGGGCGGCTCTGCTGGGGAGGGGGATTCTGCTCCTCATCCTCTTCCTGAGGGGCTGGAATGGGGTGGGATTCTCTTCTCTTCCTGAGGGGCTGGAGAGGGGTGGGATCCTCTTCTCTTCCTGAGGGACTGGAGTGGGGTGGGATCGGCTCCTTATCATCTTCTTGAGAGACTGAAGTGGGGAATGGGGGGATTCTGCTCCTCATCCTCTTCCTGAGGGGCTGGAATGGGATGGGATCCTCTTCTCTTCCTGAGGGACTGGAGTGGGGTGGGATCCTCTCCTTATCATCTTTTGGGGGGACTGAAGTGGGGAATGGGGGGATTCTGCTCCTCATCCTCTTCCTGAGGGACTGGAATGGGATTGGATCCTCTCCTCATCCTCTTCTCGAGAGGCTGGAGAGGGGTGGGATCCTCTCCTCATCATCTTTTGGGGGGACTGAAGTGGGAATGGGGGGATTCTGTTCCCCATCCTCTTCCTGAGGGGCTGGAATGGGATGGGATCCTCTCATCTTCTAGAGGGACTGGAGAGGGCTGGGATCCTCTCCTCTTCATCTTGTTGAGGGACTGAAGTGGGGAATGGGGGGATTCTGCTCCTCATCCTCTTCCTGAGGGACTGGAGAGGGGTGGGATCCTCTCCTCATCGTCTTCTTGGGGGACTGAAGTGGGGAATTGGGGGATTCTGTTCCCCATCCTCTTCCTGAGGGACTGGAATGGGATAGGATCCTCTCATCTTCTTGAGGGACTGGAGAGGGGTGGGATCCTCTCCTCATCATCTTTTTGAGGGGCTGGAGCGGGGAGTGCGAGGATTCTGCTCCTCATCCTCTCCTGAGGGTCTGGAGTAGGGACTGAGGGGGTTCTGCTCCTCATCCTCCTCCACCCCTCGCGKCCCCGGCGGTTCCTGGGAAAGGAGCCCGGAATTGGGGGGGCCCAAAGCTCGGCAGCCCCCCCATCCCACTCCCTTTCCTTTTTTCCCTTTTCCCCCTGTCCTTTCCATTCCTTTCTCCCCTCTCCTTCCTCTCCCCCAGGTGCTGCCGGGGGAGCCTCGGGATCCCCACAGACCCCCCGACACCCCCCAGGCGGGCAGGGAGCGGGGTCCCCACCGTGCTCCGAACCCCTGGGAAGGGAGAGGGGTCCCCACCGTGCTCCGGACCCCTTGGGGGGACACCCGGCCCTCCCCACCCGGCTCCCAGGGCAGGACCCGAGGATGCTGGGGCGGCTTTGGGAGACAGGTGCCACCCTCCCCCGGGGTCCCCGGTGGTTGGGGACACACACACGCCACGTCTCCCGCTGTGACAGGTCCCTGTCAGCCCTAATGACCCGCAGTCCGGCAGGGCCCCGGGGCTCGGAGCTCGTTACGGGGGATTTAATGAGGGCAGCAGCAGCCACCGCCGCTGGCTCTTTGCCACCGCCGCTGGCCTCGGGCGTGCGGGGACCCACGGGCTGTCCCCTCCACGGCAGCGAGTCCCTGGGAGCCCCCCGAAACCCCCTGCAGCTCCCCAGAGCCCCTCAGAGCCCCTGAAGCCCCCCAGAGACCTCAGAGATCCCCACAATCCCCCCCAGAGCCCCTTCTCTCTGCCCTCCGCTGATTTGGGGAGACAGAGSAGTTTGGGGGCTCCTGGGCTGTGAGAGGCACCGGGAGAGGCGGATTTTGGGGGGCATCAGAGCCGGGGGTTAAGGGGGGGCTGCAGCCGGAGCCGGGGGGGGCTGGTTCTGGGGTCCCCCACACGGCACCGAGCCTCTCACGGTCCCGCACGGCTTCTCAGAGCCCCTCAGATCCGGGGGTGCACACAGGGCTGGGGGGGCGGTGTTGGGACCCCTCCCCTCAGATCCGGGGTGCAGGCAGGGCTGGGGGGGCTCCCCTCAGATCCGGGGGTGCACACAGCGCTGGGGGGGCTGTTGGGACCCCTCCCCTCAGATCCGGGGGTGCACACAGGGCTGGGGGGCTGTTGGGACCCCTCCCCTCAGATCCGGGGGTACACACAGCGCTGGGGGGGCTGTGTTGGGGTCCGTGCCAGCTGCAGGGGTGGCGGAGGTTCCAGCCTGGCTGCCCCCCAAACCCTGGGCTGGCTCTGCCTGGGCTGGGGGGGCTCAGCCGCGGGAACACCCCCGACCTTTTGTTTTTGGGGAGGGGGCAGTTCCGAGCCTGGGGGGTCCCGTGTGCAGCGCCCCTGCTCTGAGCCAGCCGCGTCCTCCTTGGCTCCGCAGCCACCTGCGCAAGCGGCGGCCCGGGGGCAGCGGCGAGGAGCGAAATATTYGGCAAAGAAAGAGGCGAAAGCGGAATCTGAAAGAACTGGGGAGCGGGGGGGATGCGGTGTCGCAGACCCCGGGCAGACCCGGGGGTGCTCGCATCCTGCGGGGGCAGCGCAGACCCCACCCCTGCAGCTCAGGGTGGGTGGTGGGGAGGGGTCTCCAGGACCCCCTGTGTCCCTGCTGCGCTTGCAGCTGAGCAAACCCGCCCTGCGCTCCCGACAGGCCGAGGAATTTGGGTGGTGAGACCCCCTCGGGCATTGAAATCGAGGCAGGGGCGAGATTTGGGGCAGCTCTGGCTGCTGGGGAGCAGGGAGGAGACACGGGAGGGTCCTGGGGAGGGACAGAGCATCCGGATCCATCCCTGCCCTCCTGCTGTCCCCCCACCGACTCCTGAGCACCAGGGAGGGGACCTGGAATGTCCTGGGGAGGGACAGAGCACCTGGATCCATCCCTGCCTTCCTGCTGCCCCCGCTCGCGGCTCTTGACCCCCCCAAATCCACGGGGATCCGCCCTCCCAAATCCTTGGCGGAGGATGAACCTCCCAAAGCCCGGCTGGGGCTCRGGGCCGCCGCAGCCTCTCTGTCCCCACAGCCCCTGCGAGGTGAACTAAATCCATCCTAATTAGCGCTGATTTGCATGGGGAAATGAAAATTAATCTGGCTCGGCTTTATTGGAATTAGCGATTCCAGTTGGGCACATCCAGGCGGTGGCAGACGTCTGGAGGGGCTGGGGGGGCTGCCCTCACCCTTTCCTCTCCCCCTCCAGGCTGCTTTGGGGTCCCTCGGTGGTGACACGAGAATTCTGGGGGGGAGCATCCCTGGGATGGGCTCCCAGTGCACCCCACACGCCCTCCCAGTTCCCCCAGTTGTGGGATCCAGCAAAAAGCTCCTTTTTCCCCCCAGAGGTCCCATCCCACGGGCTGTTCTGGGGGGTGGGGGGAGAGAGAAGGGTGGGGGACGCTGCAGGGACGCGGGGTGTCACATTTGGGGTGTCACTTTTATTTCCACACCTGTAAATCCCTGCCAGTCCATTCCCGGCCACTTCCACACTCGTGTGCCCGCTCCGTGCCCTGTGCATTCCGTGCAGGAGCAGATTCCCGATCCAGAGGTGGCGGCTGCAGCCGGGGGAGCCCCGGCCGTGCCCCCTTCGCAGCCCCGGCTGCCTCGCAGAGCCCCCGCTCCGGGCCCGGCGGTGGCACCGGTGCTCGTTGTCATGGGGTCCGCGATGAGGCGGMGCGCTGAATTCTCATCAAAGATTAACGAGGAGAAAACAGCTGGGCAGGAGCTGGGTCCGCTGAGGGGGTGGAGGTGACACGGTGTGACAGCCCTGGGGGGGCGTGGGGTGGGGTTCTGTGCCTGGCACTTCGCAGATGCCTTCGCTTTGGTGTTTTCCTCCAGCCCCAAACCGGCCACGTCCCTCTGGGATGGGGTCTGCACAAAGCAGCAGCATCCAGTCCTTGGGGAGGTTGTGCCCGTGCCCCATCACCACCTCTGGGGCACATCTGGGCATGTCCCCATGCCTGATCACCGCCTCAGGTGCACATCTGGCCGTATTCCCATGCCCCCTCACCACCTTAGGGCACATCTGGGTCTGTCCACTTGCCTCATCACCACCTCTGGGGCACATCTGGCTGTGTCCCCTTGCCCCATCACCGCTTCAGGTGCACATCTGGCTGTGTCCCTATGCCCCATCACCACCTCAGGGGCACATCTGGCTGTATCCCCATGCCCCATCACCACATCTGGCCGTGTCCCCGTGCCCCACCACCCCCTCGGGGACGCGTCTGCCTCCTCGACCCCTCCAGCCGCCCCTCGGGATTTCATCCCGGCTGACAGCAGCGAGACCCGCAGCTCCTGCGGCTGCATTTGCAAGTCAACCAGGAGCTGAAGGGCTGCTGGCTGCTCTGGCAGGGGCCACCTGTCCTGTCCACCTGGGGACAGGGACGGGGACGGCCAGGGGAGGGCTGCGAGGTTCGGATGAGCCCCGCTGCGGGGGATGGGGCTGTTTTTCCCCCCATGTTTTCCCCGGCTGAGGGGGGAGGGCTTTGCTTGTCTGGGGGGCCGTTTCCCCCTCCGCGCTGGCTGTAAACACTCAATTAAGCGAGAGCCGCGGTCCTGCCTTCCCTGTCGCTGCGGGTAATTATGTCGGTTTTTCGGTGTCAGGCGCGGCGGGGAAGCACGATTCCAGCTAATTGGAGCAGCAATCCCAGCCCAGACCCTTCCGCAGCTGCCGGTGCTGCTGCTTGACAGCGGCCCGGGTCCCCCCTCCTCCCGCAGGATGCGTGAATCCCACCTGGCCCCCGGATCCAACCTCCTCCCTGATTTCTACCTGTTCCCTGGGTTCCATCTTCCCGCTGGCCCCCGCATCCGACCCTTCCCCAGGATCCCACCTTCCCCCTGGATTCCACCCAGCTCCTGGAGCCAGCTCTCCCCCTGGAGCCCACCTGGATCCAGCTCTCCCCCTGGATCCCACCTGGTCCCTGGATCCAGCTCTCCCCCTGGATCCCAGCCTCTCCTGGATTCCACTTTTCCCTTGGATTCCACCTTCTCCCTCCATCCCACCCTCCCCACCCTTCTGTGCTGTGGGGACTGGCTGCAATACCTGCTGCCTGCTCAGCTCCGTGCTGGGCTTGGATCCCCCTCCCCACGATTTTCCAGGGATCCTTTTGGGCTCCCCAGGTCCCCCCAATACCTCCTGCACCTGGCAGCTGAGGTGTGCGGGATTGGGGAGCCTGTGAGGATCCAGGGAAGGAGCTGCCCATCAGGGTGGGCCCTGCCAGAGCCCGGGGGGCTGTGGGGGAACCCGGGATTTGGGGCTGGGGGAGGCCCCTCTGCCACCCATCCCAGGGGAGCCGCACCGGGAGCTCAGCGCCTGCCATTGATTTCTTATTATGGAGTTCAGGAAGAAAAATGAGGCGCTGGGGCTGCGGAGCCGCCGCCGTGATTTGTTGCCTTCTTGGCGTGTCCTGGCGGGGATGGGAATTGATTTTGGAGGCTCTGGAATCAGTCAGCAGGGCTGGGGCTCGGGGGAAATGGGGAAAATGGGGAGGGGAGAGCTGCTGGGGGGCTCGGCACGACCCCCAGGATGTGGAAGATGGGATTTCGTGGTGGTCCCCACACTGTGCTGGGGGTGACCCCTTCCATGGGCGGGGGGAACCGGTCCCTKGGTTGTTGGGGGTCCCTGCTCTGGTACTGGGGGTCCCGGGGATGCTCTGAGTGGGACCAGAGTGGCTCAGGGAGGGGGGGGCTGTGGCTGCAGGAAGTTTCTTGCTCCAGCTGCAGGAGCAGAATGAAGAGAACGACTGAAGGGGAAAGAGGAGGAGGAGGAGGAGGAGGAGAAGGAGAAGGAGAAGGAGAAGGAGAAGGAGAAGGAGAAGGAGAAGGAGAAGGAGAAGGAGAAGGAGAAGGAGAAGGAGAAGGAGAAGGAGAAGGAGAAGGAGAAGGAGAAGGAGAAGGAGGAGGAGGAGGAGGAGGAGAAGGAGAAGGAGAAGGGCACGGCGGCAGGCAGGGACCCAGCCACGCTGCCCGGTGCCCCCGCAGCCCCTCGCCGGTCCCGGTCCGGTGCCGGTGCCCCCGGGCCGAGTCCCGCCGCCGCCACCAGAGGGCACCGCAGGCCTCCCGCAGGCCCCGGGCGGGACCGGGAGGGACCGGGCCGGGACCCCGCGGGAACGGCCCCGCCCCGAGCGCGGGGTCCCTGCCCTGCAGGTGTGGTGCATCCCTGGCTGATGCAGGTGTGCGTGTCCCCGCCGTGCGCGTGTCCCTGCCGTGAGTGTGTCTGATGCAGGTGTGCGTGTCCCCGCCTGTGCACGCGTGTCTCGACGTGTGCACGTGTCTGGCCTCTATGCAGGTGTGTCTGATGTGTTCACGCACGTCTCAGCTGTGTGTGCGTGTTCCAGCTGTGTGCGTGTCCCAGCCATGTGTGTGTGTCCCGGTCACACGTTCATGTCCCAGCCGTGTGTGTCCCTGCCACATGTATCTGTGTCCCTGCCACGTGTATCTGTGTCCCTGCCATGTGCATCCATGTCCTAGCTCTGTGTGTGTGTGTATGTGTCCCAGCCGTGTGTCCATGTCCCAGCCATGTGCAGCCATGTCCCAGCCATGTCCCAGCCATGTCCCAGCCATGTCCCAGCCATGTCCCAGCCGTGTCCCACCCATGTCCCACCCATGTGCAGCTGTGCCCTAGCCATGTCCCACCCATGTGCAGCCATGTCCCAGCCATGTCCCACCCATGTGCAGCTGTGCCCCAGCCATGTCCCAGCCATGTGCAGCCGTGCCCCAGCCATGTCCCAGCCATGTGCAGCCATGTGCAGCCATGTGCAGCCATGTCCCAGCCATGTGCAGCCATGTCCCAGCCATGTGCAGCCATGTGCAGCCATGCCCCAGCCATGTGCAGCCATGTCCCAGCCATGTGCAGCCATGTCCCAGCCATGTCCCAGCCATGTCCCAGCCATGCCCCAGCCATGTGCAGCCATGTGCAGCCATGTCCCAGCCATGCCCCAGCCATGTGCAGCCGTGTCCCAGCCATGTCCCAGCCATGTCCCAGCCATGTGCAGCCATGTCCCAGCCATGTCCCAGCCATGTGCAGCCGTGTGCTCCTCTCCAGCCCNGAAGGAGAAGGAGAAGGAGAAGGAGAAGGAGAAGGAGAAGGAGAAGGAGAAGGAGAAGGAGAAGGAGAAGGAGAAGGAGAAGGAGAAGGAGAAGGAGGAGGAGGAGGAGGAGGAGAAGGAGAAGGAGAAGGGCACGGCGGCAGGCAGGGACCCAGCCACGCTGCCCGGTGCCCCCGCAGCCCCTCGCCGGTCCCGGTCCGGTGCCGGTGCCCCCGGGCCGAGCCCCGCCGCCGCCACCAGAGGGCACCGCAGGCCTCCCGCAGGGACCGGGCGGGACCGGGAGGGACCGGGCCGGGACCCCGCGGTGTCCCTGCCCTGCAGGTGTGCTGCATCCCTGGCTGATGCAGGTGTGCGTGTCCCCGCCGTGCGCGTGTCCCTGCCGTGAGTGTGTCTGATGCAGGTGTGCGTGTCCCCCCCGCCTGTGCACGCGTGTCTCGACGTGTGCACGTGTCTGGCCTCTATGCAGGTGTGTCTGATGTGTTCACGCACGTCTCAGCTGTGTGTGCATGTTCCAGCTGTGTGTGCATGTTCCAGCTGTGTGCATGTCCCAGCCGTGTGTGTGTGTGTCCCGGTCACATGTTCGTGTCCCAGCTGTGTGTGTGTCTGATGTGTGTGTGCCTGTGCATTCATGTCCCAGCCGTGTGTGTCCCTGCCACGTGTATCTGTGTCCCAGCTCTGTGTGTGTGTGTGTCCCAGTCATGTGTCCATGTCCCAGCCATGTGAGTCTGTGCCCCAGCCGTGTCCCACCCATGTGCAGCCGTGTCCCACCCATGTGCAGCTGTGTCCTAGGCATGTGCAGCTGTGACCTAGGCATGTGCAGCTGTGACCCAGGCATGTGCAGCTGTGACCCATCCGTGCCCCAGCCATGTGCAGCCGTGTCCCACCCATGTGCAGCCATGTGCAGCTGTGCCCCATCCATGTCCCAGCCATGTGCAGCCATGTCCCAGCCATGTCCCAACCATGCCCCAGCCGTGTCCCAGCCATGTGCAGCCGTGTGCTCCTCTCCAGCCCAGCGGTGTCTTTGGCAGATGAAGGACGAGCCCATTCTGTTTTATTAAATCGGAGCGCAGCCCCCGGAGCCGCTGACCCCGGTTATTTATAACGCGGGCGGGGAAATCGCAGCTCCGGGCTGGGGCTTTTCTGTGCAGAATTATGGAAAAGAGAATCGATAGTGCTGGGCTGGGGCCGAGCTGGTGGGGAATTGGGGGGTCAATTCCGGCAATCGCTTCGCTGCCACAGCTGAGCTGAACCCCACGGCCCCCCCAGGACCACCCTCAGCCCCCCAGGATCCTCCCTGGCTCCCCAAGACCCCCGCGGCAGCTGGGGGGAGGCTTTTGCGGCAGCACTGGGGGATGTCAGGGTGTGGGGGAGCCAGGGTCAAGGGTCTGGGGGAGTCAGGGTTTGAGGGAGTCAGGGTGTGGGGGTGTCAGGATGTGGGGGTGTTGATGTTTGGGGGTATCAAGGTCTGG
>CADDXX010001203.1:27153-37366 GCA_902810485.1 Alauda arvensis | reverse complement strand
ATCACATCCCTGACCATCACCTGGCGCTTCTTCACGTTGGCGTTGGGTGGAGGGGCTCTGCACACCTGGGGGGGGGTCCCCCGTACGGGTGGGGGGGTCCACGGGGCACAGGGGGGTGCCACCTGTGACATCGCACGGGGCTTTGTCCCCCCCAGTGCACCCCCACACTGCCAGCGACCCCCGCCCAGCCCCCAGATTAGGGGGGGCTCCGTGCCTGCACCCCCCCAAACTGCAGTGGGGGGGTCTCAGTGGGTGAGGAGGGGGGGGGCCGGGACCCCCAGCACCAGCTGTACCCGATCCGGGTGGGGCGTGATGGAGTTTTGAGTGGGTGGGGAGGGGTCTCAGTGGGTGGGGGTCCAGGATTCCCAGCACGGGCAGTGCTGCGGTGATGGGGTGTCAGTGGGTGAGGGGGCTGGGACCCCCAGGAGCAGGTGTACCCCAGTGATGGGGCTGGGACCCCCAGGAACAGGTGTACCCCAGTGATGGGGTCTTAGTGGGTGGAGGGACCCCCAAGAACAGGTGTACCCCAGTGATGGGGTCTCGGTGGGTGGAGGGACCCCCAGGAACAGGTGTACCCCAGTGATGAGGTCTCAATGTTTGGGGGTCCAGGACCCCCAGCACCAGCTCTACCCCAGTGATGTAGTGATGGGATGTCACTGGGGGGGGAACTGGGACCCCCAGCACCGGCTCTACCCCAGTACGGGGTACTCAGTGATGGGGTCTCAGCGGGTGGAGGGGACCCCCAGGAGCAGGTGTACCCCAGTGATGGGGTCTCAGTGGGTGGAGGGGACCCCCAGGAGCAGGTGTACCCCAGTGATGGGGTGAGGGACCCCCAGAACTGGCTGTACCCCAGTGATGGGGTCTCAGCGGGCGGGTGGGATCCCCAGAACTGGCTGTACCCCAGTGATCGGGTCTCAGCGGGCGGGTGGGACCCCCAGAACTGGCTGTACCCCACTGCGGTGCAGGGATGCTGCAGGGATGCGATGTCATTTTGGGGGCGAACCCGCAACCCCCAGAGCCAACCGAATCCCAGTGATGGGATCTCACTGGGTGGGCTCCGGGACCCCCAGCACCGCCTGTCCCACAACCCAGAGACGCTCCAGTGATGAAGAGGGGGTGACAGGGGGCCCTAAGTGACAACCGGGGGGCACCGCCACCCCCCTCATCCCCCACCCACCCCCTGCTCCGCCGCCGTCAGCCGAAGTAGGGGTTGTCGTGCTGGAAGTTGTAGTCGGGACAGACCTTCTGCACCAGCTTGTAGTCGATGCTGAGGAAGGAGATGAAGATGCAGATGACCTTGAAGGGCTTGGCGCACAGCCACGCCGCGTGGCTCTGCGTGTGCTCCGTGAAGCAAACCTTGGACGGGTCGTACAGGCACGGTTTGTTCTTCCGCGCCCGGTTCGTCTTCTCGTACTCCACGTGGCAATTGAGCGCCTTGGCCGGGCGCCCCTCGGGCAGCGTGCTCTGCTGGGGAGGGGGCGGCGGCCGGGGCAGGGGTGGGGGGCCGGGCACCAGCACCTCGAAACCCACGGCTTTGGAAGGGGGCACGATGCTGACGGASACGTTGCCCAGGCTGGAGGAGTTGTGTCGGAAGTAGACGCTGAAGGTGCCGTTGATGTGGTCGACGATCTTGCCCGTCACCAGGAGGCTGAACTTGAGCGTCTTGATGTTGAAGTAGAAGTCGCCCCAGCCGAAAATCTTCTTGGTGCGGCTCGATTTGAGGCTGGGCTTGCGGTGGGCTCGGGCGCTCAGCAGCTCGCCGGCCGTGTGGTTCTTCTGCCAGTCCCAGGGGCTCCGGGCGGCGCCCGCCGCTGTCCCCGCGGCCCGGGGGGGCTCTGCCGGGATCAGCCGCCCGGGGTCGAGCACCGGGGGCTTCAGGGTGCCGTAGGGGACRTCCTTGAGGAGGCCGGAGGTGCCCATCTCCAGGTAGCCCAAGGTCTTGGTGATGTGACCACCAGCACACACCGTCTGGGGGAGAGAGGGCAGAGACTGCGCGAGCTGTGCCTGTGCCCTTCCTCATCCCTGTGCCTGCACCCTCCTCATCCTCCTACCTGCACCCTCCTCATCCCTCTGCCTGCACCCTCCTCATCCTCTGCCAATTCCCCCCTTCTCATCCTCCCACCTACACCCTCCTCATCCCTCTGCCTCCACTCTCCTCATCGTTCCACCTGCACCCTCCTCATCCTCTACCAATTCCCCCCTCCTCATCCTCCCACCTACACCCTCCTCATCCCTGTGCCTGCACCCTCCTCATCCTCCTACCTGCGCCCTCCTCATCCCTGTGCCTGCACCCTCCTCATCCTCCTACCTGCGCCCTCCTCATCCCTGTGCCTGCACCCTCCTCATCCTCCTACCTGCACCCTCCTCATCCCTGTGCCTGCGCCCTCCTCATCCTCTATCCGCCTTTCTCATCCTCCCAGCTGCACTCTCCTCATCCCTCTGCCTGTACCCTCCTCATCCCTCTGCCTCCACTCTCCTCATCGTTCCACCTGCACCCTCCTCATCCTCTACCAATTCCCCCCTCCTCATCCTCCCACCTACACCCTCCTCATCCCTGTGCCTGCACCCTCCTCATCCCTCTGCCTCCACTCTTCTCATCGTTCCACCTGCACCCTCCTCATCCTCTACCTTCTCCCCCCTCCTCATCCTTGTGCCTGCACCAACTGCACCAGGATCACACCAGCCACTGCTGGACACCAGCAGATGCCAGCCCTAGCCTGGGACCGCAACCCTGACGTGTTCCCTGTCCCTCATCCCCCTGCCCAGCTGCCCCCCCTGTGCCCCCCATCCCTCATGCTGCTGCTGCCGGGGTGCCCGCTGTGCCCCCGTGCCCTGCCAGCTGCTCCGGTGCGCGGGATGCTGCTCCCGCAGTCCCGGCCTCGTCAATCACTGTCGCCCCGAGCTGCCAGGTGCTTGGCTGCTCTGGCAGTTTCTGCTCTGGATGACCTGGATCCCGGGGGRGAACGAGGCAGGGGGAGTGGGGAGGGGGGTGGTGAGCAGAGGCACCAGCTGGAGGGGCTGGGGGGAGTGTGGGGGGCTTGAGGCGGGCCCAGGGAATGGCTGCTGTCATTGCTGGGGGCTCGTGCTGGCATCACTCACCCCACAGAACGGCTTGGTGCCGTTTCCTGCGTGGGAATGATCCCCACTGGGAATGATTGGGGTCTCATCAGAGAGGGGTGAGCCCCCCCCCATGCCTGCTCCTCCATGGGCAGGCAGGTCTCAGTGCAGGGTRTCCCTGCAGAGATGGAGCAGCACCGTGGGGGGAGCCCAGCCAGGGACCCCCACACTCTCTGCTGATGCAGGGGCTCCCTCTGAGCCATCCCTGGGATCCCCCAGGCTGAGCTCCTAAATCTGCTCTGCTTGTGCTGCACCAGAGGGAGGAACCCTGGGCAGGGCACGCAGCCCTGGGAATGTCCCCGGGATTGGGATTTGGGGTTTTCCAGCCCATCATGGGGGGCCGGGGTGAGCAGTGCAGAGCTGCAGCTCAGCACCCATCCCTGCACGCCCCCAGCCCGGCCAGGCCCCCGCTCCCCCCGGCTCTTTCCGAGCACAGCTGCTGCCTTCGCCCTTATCTATATTTCAACGCAGCTTCAAAGCCGGGCGCCTTCGCCAGCCGGAGAGGAGGGGGCAGGACCGGGATGGCGAGATAACGAGGGGAGAGGGAGAGAGGCACCCCTCAGCTGAGAGAGCTGCGTTTTTGGGAGAGGGGTGGTGTCTCCACCCCGACCCTGCTCCGTCCGTCAGGCCTGGGATCCTTCACACCCCACTGTGGGGAAGCCGAGGGKCACCGGGGACCCCTCAGCTGGGAGCCCCCCAAATCCTTCTGCGAAGGGCTGGGGGGCTGCAGCCCACGGGGAGCACACACAGCAGCGCATCCTGCCGAGCCCCCRCCACCGGCAAGGATTTCTGGAGGTTTCCAAGCTCTGCGCTGGATTTCCATCTCAGCCAGGGCTGGGAGCCAAGGCCGGTCCCCAGCAGTGCCGCAGGTGCCCGTGCCCTCCTCCCCTGCCTCAGTTTCCCTTTCCAGTCCCCCCTCGCCGTGATCCCGTGCGGGGGTGAGGGGGGTACGGCGTGATTGGATTGGAGCAGGCGGGGATGGGAATCGCTGGAGCTGGAGGGACAGGGAAGGGACAGGGATGGGCAGGGGACGCAGTGGCAGCAGAAGGGGACAGACACTGGCAGTACCCACTGAACCCTCGGGGGCTGCGGATCCCCCGGCCAGGCTGGTGCGGGACAGAGCCGGGGGCTGGGGGGCACAGGCCGGGCACGGACAGAGCCAACATCCCCCATCCCTGCAGGACCAGAGGTGCCCCAGAGCCAAAATCCCCCATCCCTGCAGGAACAGAGGTGCCCCAGAGCAATCACCCCAAATCCCTGCAGGACCAGAGGTGCCCCAGAGCAATCACCCCAAATCCCTGCAGGAACAGAGGTGCCCCAGAGCCATCACCCCAAATCCCTGCAGGACCAGAGGTGCCCCAGAGCCAAAATCCCCCATCCCTGCAGGAACAGAGGTGCCCCAGCCCATGCGGGCGAGAGGCCGGGTTGGCAGCCCCCCAACCCCTCCAGCCCCTCGGCAGGAGCTGCTGGGGGAGCGGGGGATGAAAGGGAATTGCAGAGCAGGGCAGAGGCTGCGATGCAGCCAGGGCGATCGATTGCGGAGTGCGGGGGGACCCTCGCTGCCCGCAGCCCCCGCTGARCCCAGGCCGGCCCGGGGGCTGGGGGCTCGGGGCAGGGATGAGCAGGGAACGCTTCAGCCCCGCCAGCGCCGAGGGGGAGCCAAGGTCACCCCCCCTGCGCCCCGGCAGCGCTGTCGGCATTCAGGGCAGGTCCCGCACACCTCGCGTTCAATATTAATGCTCCTGCCGTGCCGTCGGGGTGCAGCCGCACACGCGTGCCCCTGAAACCTCCTGGACGTGCGCTGTGGGTGCACGGGGGGGTCTCAATGCCGGCCCCCTCCCACCCTGTTCTCACCAGGACCCGTGGCCGGTGACAGCCGGGGCCACGCCTGGCTCTGAGGCGTGAGGGGGCTCTGCTACCACGCACGGGTTACCTGAGATGGTTGTTTTTCACTGTCACATCCCTGCTGCTCCCCTCCTCATCCTCTYGCCGGTGTCCCCCTTCCTCATCCACCTGCCTGTGCTCCTCCTCATCCTCATGATCCCCACGGTTTAGCTGCTCTCAAGCCCCTCGTGTGCCCTTCTGTCCCCGCGTGGGGCTGCTGTGCCACCCCCCCGTGAGCACACGGAGCCAGGGAAGGATGCGGGAAGGGCTGGAAGCAGCTGCAGAGGGACCGGGGAAGGCTCTCGGTGCCGGCATCAATTTGGTTTGTCAGGCCCGGCGGTGATGGCCACTCACATCCCATTTGCTGTCGGGGCCAAGCGCCGTCAGCTGCTCCCCCGAGACCCTCGGTCACCTTGGTGAAGGGGAGGGGAGCAGCAGGGGAGGGGACAGGGCTGGTGTGGGCTGGGGATGAGCTCCAGCACCCTGAGAGTGGGGCTGGGAATGAGGGGTACGGGCTCAAGGCAGAACCAGCACTGAGGAGGAGCAAAGCAGACCCCAACAAAGGCCTCATCAACACCAGCCTGTCCCCATCCCAGGCTTGTCCCCATCTCTGCTGCCAACCTGTTCCCATTCCTACGGCCGGCCCGTCCCTGTCCCCATGGCCAGCCTGTCTCCACGCCTGTCCCTGTCCCTACCACCACCCTGTCCCCATTAACACCACCACCCTGTCCCCATCCCCTTTCCCATCCTTGTCCCCACACCCTGCTGGTGGCACGGACACCGCTCCTCTGCTCGGGGGTCTCCCGCTCTCCCCACGGGCTCGGGGTCAAGCCAGCCTTCTCCCCTGTCACCCCGACGCCTTCGTTAGCGCGAGGAGATTAATTGGAGGTGGTGAGCGACAATCCCCGCGGGCCCGCTCCCCCCCCCGGCACACGCAGCCCGGGGCGCCGTGGCATTTCCAAAGGTTAGCAGCAAACAAGGTGCCTCTGACAGCTCCCATTTATCTCCCGGCGCCGAGCGGGTGCTAATGCGGTGCCGCGGTGCCGCGCCGGGCTCCTCGGGGCTGCGGGAGGGGACCCGGCGTGCCCAGGCGTGTCTGAGCAGCTGTGCGTGGGCGAGGGAGCACGGAGAGCTCCGTGGGGCGGCTGTTCCCGGCTCTCCGGGTGAGCGTGTGCACCCATGGGTGCCGCAGGTGTGTGTGYGCCCGGGCCACCTGTGCGCCCGAGGGATGCAGCGAATGCTTTCGAGCTGCTGCACACGCAGCTGGGTGTGCGCGAACACCTCCGCGTGTGCTGCGCGGCCCTGCGAGCGCGTCTGTGTGTGCACGAGCACGGTGACACACACGCAGGGTGACACACGCGCAGGGTGACACACGCACATGCATGGAGCGAGGTGCTTGGTGTGGCAGCGCGTCCCGGGTGACGCGTTCCCCCTGCGCGCCCGCCCCCGTGCCCACCGCCATCCTGTCCCCATCTCCAGCGTGTGCGCCCGCCCCCATCGCCACTGCCAGCCCGAACTCGTCCCCACTGCCAGCCCGTCCCCATAAATATTCCAGTCTGCCCCCATCCCTAAATCCAGCCTGTCCCCATCAACATCGCCAGTCTGCCCCCATAAACACTGCCAGCCTCTCCCTATCAGTGCCACCAGTCTGTCCCCATTCCTACGGCCAGCCTGTCCCCATAAACACTCCCAGTCTGCCCCCATCCCTACCATCAACTTGTCCTCATCCCTACACCCAGCCTGTCCCCATCCCTACACCCAGCCTGTCCCCCTCCCCACTGCCAGCCTGTCCCTATCAATGCCACCAGTCTGTCCCCATTCCTACAACCAGCCTGTCCCCATAAACACTGCCAGTCTGCCCCCATCCCTATCATCGACCTGTCTCCATCCCTACCATCAACTTGTCCCCATCCCTACACCCAGCCTGTCCCCATCCCTACACCCAGCCTGTCCCCATCCCCACTGCCAGCCTGTCCCTATCAATGCCACCAGTCTGTCCCCATTCCTACCACCAGCCTGTCCCCATCCCCATCCCCTCCCTGTCCCCATCCCCACTGCCAGCTTGTTCGTGTCCCCATCGCTGTCCCCACCCTTCCAGCCACGCTGTCCCCATCCCTGCCAGACAGGCAGGGTGTGGCCGTGCTGCTGCCACACCGAGCTGCAAGGGACCCTCCTGGGGAGCGCTCGGTGCCAGCACAAAGGACAGATGTGCTGCTGGGGCTGGCAGCGGGGACTGGGGACACTGGGGAGGTGACACCTGATCCCTCCCAGTCGARGATGCCGGCAAGGGATCAAAGGCAAAGGGACAGGGGAAGAGGTGACACACAGGGACAAGTCAGGACACGGCCATGCACGGCCASCCTGCCACCGTGTACAATCCCAGTGATGGCTGATGGATCCTGCCTGGAGAGGGGCTCAGCCAGGACACCTCAAGCCTTCCTCGGTCCTTCCTCTGCCCCTTCTGTGCTGCTGCGGCCACATCCCCTGACAGGGCGATGGGCAGGTGACACAACGTCCCCTGCACCAGGATGGGCACACCCAGCACCGGGATGGGCACCCCAGGACTGGGATAGGCACCCCCAGCACCGGGAAGGGGTACCCCAACATTGGGATGGGCACCTCCAGCATTGGCCAGGCACACCCAACACCAGGATGGGCACCCCCAGCACCAGGATAAGCACCCCAAGCACTGGGAAGGGGTACCCCAACATTGGGATGGGCACACCCCCAGCACCAGGATAAGCACCCCAAGCACTGGGAAGGGGCACTCCAACATTGGGATGGGCACCCCCAACACTGGCCAAGCACCCCCAGCACCGGGATGGGCACCCCCAGCACCTGGAAGGGGTACCCTAACACTCGGATGGGCATCCCCAACATTGGGATGGGCACCCCCAACACCAGGATGGGCACCCCCAGCACCAGGATAAGCACCCCAAGCACTGGGAAGGGGTACCCAAACATTGGGATGGGCACCCCCAACATTGGGATGGGCACCCCCAACACCGGGATGGGCACCCCCAGCACCAGGATAAGCACCCCAAGCACTGGGAAGGGGTACCCAAACATTGGGATGGCCACCCCCAACATTGGCCAGGCACACCCAGCACTGGGATGAGCACCCCCAGCACCCGGAAGGGGTACCCCAACCTTGGGCTGGGCACCCACAACACTGGGTTGGGCACTCCCAGCATCAGGACAGGTGAATCTGACCCCAGCACCTCCTCAGCCTGGATGAGCTCACCAAACCTAAATCCACCAAACCCACCAAATTCACCAAACCCAACCAAACCTCGCAGCCACGTGCCCGTGGTCCTGCCGGGGTCCTGCTCTGGTGACACCGATGTGCTGCCCCAAGGGCCGGTGTCACCTCGGTGTCACCTCGAGCAGAGCCATGACCCACACGGGGCCGGGGGGATCGGCTTTGGATCAGCTGAGCTTCACCCCCCAAACAGACACCTCGTTCCTCGCTGAGAGAAAAAAAAAAAATATGCAAATGCTGCAGCTTTATTAACGCGCTCGGCACGCGCTGGCTAATAAATATTTCATAGCCCGAGTAGGACTTTTTTTCTCCCTCCTCCTTCTTTCTTTCGTTTTGGTTCCTTTTCCCTGTCACTCGTTTCCTGCCTTTTCTTTCCTCAGCCGTTGTTTTATTTATTTATTACTTTTAAGGGCTTCACGGTGAGGCAGGAGCTGGGAGGTGGCTGAAGGGGGGGAGCCGGGAAAAAAAAAAAATGTACATCCCGAGTCTCTCCCCCCACGGGTGAAAAAGGAAAGTGCTGTTAAGAGCAAAGGAAAAAAAATATAATAGAAGGGAGGAGACGGCAGCAGGCAAAGGATTCGGGGCTTGTGTGACTCATTGGGCTGGAGGAGAAAAGGGAATGAATGGGAAAAACAGGAGATAAACGGAGCGGGAGGGGGAAGAGGGGGTGCGGGTGGGTGGGCAGCAGCCAGCAGAGAGGGGACATGGGGGAGGCGGGGGACAGGGACATGTGGCTGTGGGGCATCTGTCACCCTGAGCTGACCAGAGGCCAACGGGCCTGGAACCCCCCTGGGCTGATTTGAGAGGGACCCAGCTCCTTGTGGGAGTCACTGGGGAGGGGGCTCGTCCTGGCCACCCCCCAGTCACGCTGTGCGGGACGTGGGGACACGGGCGGCTCACGGGGACGCTGCGTGGGGACAGGGAAGTTCAGCAGTCAGGGATGGGTTCCAGGTCACTCCCACATCCCCCCCAAGATGCTCCCCCCAATCTCTGCCCTGCCTCAGTTTCCCCCCCAGCAGAAAAAACCTCTCTTCCGGCTCTTCAGCAGGTGAGGGTGGCAGCATCCCCTGAGTCCCCCCCAAAATAGGGGGACCCCAGCCCTCAGCGAGGCAGCCCCCACCTCCTGCCCGGCTGCTCCCCCCCCCACCCCTCGCCTCACCATTTCACTTTATTATTGCAATAAATGTAGCCATAAAAGTGGCAGGTATTGGCGCGCACCGAGATCGCTGCTCCTGAGCTATGGAAATGTAATTTCGAGTGTGCCCGGGAAATTTTATAAGATCGTATCAGGCGGGATCATAAATCGCATTCCCAGCACCCCCCCCCGGATGAGACAGGGCCAGTGAGAAGGTCACCAGAGAGGGAGGGTAAATCCCCGGCTGTCCCCTCCCCTGTGAGACCCCATCCCTGTGCCCCCCACACTACACATCTCCCCCCGACATTCCCGGCCCCGGGAAGTGGGGGGACAGCAGCCAAGGCACGGCTGTGCCCCGCATCCCCCGGCAGTGGAGTCTGACTGAAACCCTCCAAGAGATCCCACCAGGAGCGCTGGGGACCCTCAAGGGCATCACTGGGAGCGCAGCTCTCTGGGGGTCGCAAGGACCATGACCCACTGGCTGCCACCAGGAGCAGGGGACAGCGTGTCCCTGCAGCCCAGGGTCCCCTGGGACCCTCCTCGTGCCCCCCAGAGCTGCTTGAGCCCCGCTTTTCACCCATCACCCAGCCCAGGCTCGGCCTCTCGCAGGTGCCAGGTGAGGCGTTGCTGCAGGGGAAGCTCCGCTGTCCCAGGGCCCGAGGGGACAACGAGAGGGTCTCCCCCGCTGTGACATCAGCCCGGCAGCTGGGACATCACRGGGGTCACACGGGATCCGTGCCCAGCGGGAATTGATTGGGGATTGATTCGCGTCCCCGCTCTGTTCCTCCACAATGACTTTTCCTTTTGCAACAGGG
>CADDXX010001202.1:54021-75935 GCA_902810485.1 Alauda arvensis | reverse complement strand
GCTTTGAGGTCCCTTCCAACCCAGTCTGGGATTCTGTGATTCCATACGATCCCAATCACTCACAGCCTCACTGTCCTTCCCCGCTAAGCTCAGCTTTCTGCTCTGGCTGCTAGGCTGGGCAGAGGTGTTTGCTCACCACTTAATTAATCTCTGCTGCCGCCTGGAGAGCCTGGAGAGGCTCAGCTGGGGCTGTGTGGTGCTCACATTCCTACTGGGCTGCTAGGCAAACAAGGCAGGACCTCCATGGATTACATAATTTTTCCCAAAGAACCTCCTGCCATGCAGACATGGAAAAGTATCTTAAAGGAAGCTGATCATTCACAGAGAAAAAGCAGGAATAAAGTAGATGAATTCTTCCATGGTCCTGAATCAACAGAGAGGAACACCCAGATGTGATTCAAAGCGTCATTAAATTAATTACTGGTAAAAATGTTCACCAGTGATGGTGCTGCTGCCCAGAGTGGTCGAGGTGAGCACCAGGAGCTTTACTCCAGATGAGCCAAGCCATGGAGTACTTTTTGAGAGGAGGGATGGCACAGGGATCAGTGGGACCCCCAGATCCTGCTCTCTGTGCTGCCACTGACCGTGGTGGGACATTCAGCAAGCACTTGTCCTGTGTCTCCTTTGGGACAGATGGATCAGGGAGCATCTTCAGGCCTCCTGTCCTGTCCTCAGACGTAAGGGCAGCCCAGCTCAGACAGTTCCAGACATCTCAGTTGGAAGAACTGAACCCTCTGAGGTTGRGTCCAACCATTCCCTCAGCACTGCCAAGGCCACCACTGACCCATGTCCCCAAGTGCCACATCCACACGTGTTTTCATTCCCTCCATGGATCTTGACTCCACTGGGCAGCCTGTGGCAGGGATTGACAATTCTTTCCACAAAGAAATTTTTCCCAGTATCTGATCACCAAGCAGGCAGCACAACCCTCTACTCACAAAGCCAACCAGGAAAGGTTATCCCTGGGTATTGCTGTGACTCCTCGTGGCATCTTCCAGCTCCTTTAAATGTCCCTTCCAACCCAAACTGTTCTATGGTGACTTCAGAGAAAGAAAATTGAGCTGCCATTTCCACAGGTAACATGAAGCTGCAACAGCCCCCACTGTTTAAAAATAAATAATTCCTTGTCTCCAGGACAAGCTGCTCTAGTCAGGACTAATTGCAGGAGGTTTCTTGAACTCTGACCATGGTAACAGTGTTTGGCTCTGGGCTTCTGCTGCCAACAGGTCTCCAGGCACTTTCCAGAGGAAATCAGTGTATTTTCCATGGATTAATGCAGGAGAAGTGACGGCTCAAAATGTTCCCAAACTCGTGTCTTTGATAGGTAACAGCCTGGGGAGGGTTTATCCCTCTCCCTCTCAGCTTTGCACTCCTCTGGGGTCTGTCTGTGTGGTCACATCTGTGCCTGCTCAGCTGCCTGCTTGATCCCACAACGTCTGCAGGACACCTGCATTGTGTCCCTGGAAATATTTATGGAAATTTATCCATCAGCAACGGAGGTGAGAGTGCAGCCCGGCAGAAATTTAGCTGAAATACGGCCTTTTTCTTGGACTCAGGAATGAGTCTTTGGAGGTTCAATAGCTTTGGCTGACATGCCATTAATTTCAGGCTCTCGTTGGCGAGGAGGAGTTGATGCTAATTGTGCAAGGCCAGGTGATGTTTGAAACGGGATCCATGTGGGCATTGTTGTAACTGATCCTTGGCTGCTCGGGAAGCCTTGGCTGTGCCTGAATGGCTCTCCAAATACAAATATTTGCCTGTGGATGGATGCCTCATTATTAATTTAAAGCCTGCCATAAATCATGAGCTCAAAAATGCAGACTTAAGCTTCGCAGGCAAAAAATAGATGTGGCCTCTTGCATGGGGAGCTGTTCCCGACCACGCTTCCATAATTGGATCACGCTGAAATGGATACCTTAAATTTAGTTACAAAAGGCTAACAAGAAAAAAATGCCAGCAATTTATCACAGGCACGGCGCTATATTTAAAGCTGTCAGCATTCCTGGACTATAAAGTGATTATAAATCCCGGTGATTTGTTACTGGCCATAGGAATCTGCCTCTGTGCTGACATTCAACACCCGAGTTCTCCACGCTGGCAGCCCTGGATTCAGCCACGTAATTAAGCCTTCACCTCCTTTTCAGTGTAGGAATCACCCTGCTGCTCTCACAGGTTTGAATGCACGGCCAATTCCAGGCCCAAACTTAACTGATTTCCTACAGTAATCAATACCTTGCTGTCGGTTTGGTGGTGGAGGTGCCAGAACACCGCTCTCACGTCCCATTTCACTGAAATAAAGCAGTTGCCTGGCCCTGTTCTGGGGCTGTGGCAGCTCATTAGCTGACACATGAGAGGAGCAGCAGACAAAAAACTCAGTGAAGTGTGCTTTTCCGTGAGCCTTGCCGAGGAATCTTTAGAAACAAACACACAATAACCCATAGTTTGATACCTCTTCAATCCCTGGAGCTTGTTGGCATTGCCAGCCTGCAAAAAGAAAGGGATAAACATCTTGGAAGCAGGCAGGGAATGACTGTGCTTGGCTTCGGTTTCTTCCAGGTCTTCACTGGTTCATGCCCTGGAGCAAGGGAGTTTACCTTGTTTTAAAAACTCATTTAGAGCTTAATCTCCAACCTCTAGGAAGGTGGTGGTTCACTTCTCCTCATGTATGTAAAGGACTTTTCCACGGATAAAAGCCATAAAATACTTTTTGATTTAAACTCGAATACACCTGCCCTCCGTTCTGCAGCCTGTTAGGATTTCAAARCTTWGATTTCTATAAGTTTCCMTTCTTTTYCCTGGGTTACAACCAAACCCAGGTTAGTCCATCCGAGATGCTGGAATTGGGAGCTGATGCCAGCTCTCCATCCCTTCTTACCAAAGCCAGAAATGGAGCGCTGATGTCTCCTAAGAAATTCCATTACTTGACATCAAGTGTTTGAAAAATTCATTGTTTTTATAAGAGAAACAATGTTTTATTCAAATGTATTTTCACCTTTGCTTGCTGTGACATTGAGATATTTTACCTGCTGAAGACTCACACAATGGAAAGATGTTTGCTTCAGCCATGATACAGATAATCCTGAAAGAGCCTGGAATTTGGAAAATTGGCCACAAAATAAGCCAGGGAGCAAAGCCTCTGTCTGTGGCTCTGCTCCTCTTTGTGTTTTCATTTCCTACCTTCATTCCTTCTCCCCCACGTGATCTCAAACCCCTGGAATGCATTTATTTATTAGTAAGCTAAAGAACAATAAGCGAAAAAAAAATGCAATAAAGGAAGAAACTGCTCCTAAACCTCCTTTGCCAAGCATGTGAATCCTTCAGGAAACAAATTGACTCCACAGCTCAACAAATCATTGAGGAATGTGAAGTTGTCCCATGGGATTAAAGAGCCCTCTGGAAGGCTGCTGAGATATGGGGTGGGGAACCCCATTTCACCACTTCTGTGCTGAGTAGTTTTCCATGTTTTCTAACAAGAGTTGTGCTTATCAGAATTTTTTCACAGCCCAAAAGCTTTTTGTTTTCTTGCTTCAAAGCCAGGACAAAGCCAGGATGCCCACAAAGTGTGAATTTGTTGTCCTTGGAGGTCCAACCATGCTGTGGCCTGGGTTGCATTAGCCTCAGCACCATCCAGAGAATCATGGAATYGTTTTGKTTGGAAAAGCCTTAAATCATCGAGTCAAACCTACCACCCAGTTCCCAGTTTGCACCTCCCAGGAGAGATTTTTCAGGGAAAGTTTCGTGTCTGTGTCCAGATCAAGGCAATAATCTTGCAATGACGACTGATCAGCAGGAAAGAGCGCGGTCAAAACCAGGCTATGTTCAGCCCTGCTCTTACTGAGGCTGAGAATTTCACCTTCCCAATCCTCTTGTTCACCAGGCATCTCAGAGAGGTTCTGGAAGAGGGCCTTGCCTTCAGAGAAGGCTGAGCTCACAGGATTTACGGGTGTGAGGAAAGACAGACAAGATCCCCCAGCTGGAAACTGAGATAAGCATCTAAAGGTGTTCCAAGAGAGCTGGAGAGGGATGTTGGACATGGGCAGGGAGTGACAGGACAAGGGGGAAAGGCTTCACACTGAGGAACAGAAAAGTTAAATAAGATATTGGGAAGGAATTGTTCCCTGTGAGGGTGGGCAGGCCCTGGCACAGGGTGTCCAGAGCAGCTGTGGCTGCCCCTGGATCCCTGGCAGTGTCCAAGGCCAGGTTGGACACTGGAGCTTGGAGCAGCGTGGGATAGTGGAAGGTGTCCTTGCCTTGGAATGAGATGAACTTTAGGGTCCCTTCCAGCTCAAACCATTCCATGATTCTGAGTTTCTGTTATTCCATTCCAATAAAATTCCTTCCTTCCAGATAATCCAGCTCTTGTTCACTCCACTCCCACGTCCCGTTTGGTGGCCATGTGTGCTTCCCACCCAACATTCACCACTGCAGCAAGGTCCAGGGGACTCCTCCTGGCACACTGTCCCAGCATTCCCTGGGCAGATGTAGGTCCTGGGTGGGATCTGGGGAGCTGCAGGAAGCATGGCCTGGTCTTTGCCTTGCTTTGTTGGTGCCCACGTTTGTGAGGGTAATCGTGTGCCCAAAGCAGAGTCAGGAGAATTAATTTTCATAGGTATTAAGTTCCCCGGGGAAAAGTCCTGGCTATTGGTATTTCCCAAAGCTGTGCCTGAGTGACTGTTCAAGGCGGGTCAAACACATCTGGCAAATGTGAGAGTTTATTTCAGTAATGCCAAAGGGACAGGGACATTTTCAGAGGGAGAAGAGGCACAGGGTGTGTCAGATGGGGAAACGAGGAAAAGGATGGGCAGTGGTGGTCTGGTTCTCGAGTCCAAACCTTCAACACATCAGCACTAAAGTGACTGATAAGATTTTAATGGGACCTCTCGTTTGTTTTTCTGCTTATCTTCCAGGCAGAAAGGTGTGCTGCTGCTGGTAGATCTTGGACAGGTTTGTGGAATTTTGCTGCCCAAGAAAGATGCTCAATCTTCTCCCTGTTTCCTTTCCATTTCCACCAAGATCAGCTCTCACAAACTGAGCCCTGGTTTTTTAGCAGGTATTTGGCACATCCGCCCCAAACACCAACACTTCACAGCTGACAGACAGCGAAAAGACTTCTCTTTGACACCTCTCTTCCACAAAAAAAAAAAATAGGGAAAGCAACAGCTTCCCTTCCCCCTTCCCTCCTGCCTTGCCGGTTCCTTCAGGGATCTCCAGTTGCCGGCGTGACTCATCCAGGTGCCAATAGCAAAGGGAGGGAGGGGGGGCTTTTGATGTTCCAGGCAAATGTGTGTTCCTAATAATCGTTCCTTGGAGGGAGTCAAGAGGGCTCAGCCAAGCAGACATCCCAGCTGCGGGGTTGATGGCTGTGAGGGACGTTTTCTCCCCTCTATTAATTTATCAAGGGTGTGGGTAATGGCAAACATTAATTAACACAAGAGCTCACGAGTAGCAGGGTTGAGCCAGTGGGACAGGCTGTGACTTCCTTTGGGAAAGAGCTGAATGGCCCTGATATCCCAAATGTCCTCAGAGCAGGCAGGGGACAACTCTCGGAAAGCCCGGAGTGAGGAGATGCTGAGCTGACAGCAGAGAAGGACCAAGCCAAGTGGCTGAGGCCTTCTGGGAGGTTATGAAACCCTCTTCTGGAAAGATCTTTCCACCACAAAAACAGAGATCAGGATCCTCCTTTAAAGTAAGCTTGCTCAGCGGTGCTTTGGATATCTCCACATGGGTTCCTGCCTGCAGAGACTTCAGAGCTGGGCTTTGAAGCTGTCCACCCTCCTCCCCTGGGCCTGCTCTGACTTTGACCTTCCCAACCCAAAAATAGCTCCTCTCAGTCACAGCAAATATCAAAGGCATCGGACAAAGGCTGGGTCCCTGTTCTCCCTGAAGGCAGTGGGAACTCTGCCACAGTCTGGAGAGAACATGCTCAGACCAGCAGGGGCCTGGGACAGTCCTCTTGCTCTTGGGGTTGGTGACACATTTCCTCTTGGGGACATGTGGCCAAACCCAGCCTCCACGTGGTGGCCTCTGGGATGGTGGCTGCAAGAGAGGTCACCTGGCCCAGAGAGGTCACAGCAAAGCACAGGAGCTCCCAGAGCAGCATCAGGGACCTGGTCAGAGCCAGAGCTGCAGCAACAAGGTTGTCCCAGCCTGCAGGTCCTTCTCCGTTCAACCTACACATCCTGCACCATCCAACCCACACATCCTGCACCATCCAACCCACACATCCTGCACCATCCCAGCCTACAGGTGGTCCACCATCCAACCCACAGGTCCAATGCCATCCCAGCCTACACGCCCTACACCATCCCAACCTGCAGATCCTCCTCCATCCAACCCATAGGTCCGACACCATCCCAACCTGCAGATCCTCCTCCATTCCAACCCACAGTTCCAACACCATCCCAACCTACAGGCTCATCTCCACCCAGCCTACACATCCTACACTGCCCGACCCACATGACCAACACCATCCCAACCTACAGGTTTGTCCCCATCCAACCTACACATCCTACACCACCCACCCAACCTTCTTAACCCACAGATCCTCCTCCATCCAGCCCATAGGTCTGACACCATCCAGCCCATAGGTCTGACACCAACCTGCAGATCCTTCTCCATTCCAACCCACAGGTCAGACACCATCCCAGCCTACAGGTCCTTCTCTATCCAGCCAACAAGTCCCACAGCCATGATCAGAGTCACACGGGTGTCATCACCTCACATGGCTTTGCTGTGTGCCCAGCCTGACCTGAAGATCACTGGAAGACCCAGATTGTAAAGTCACATGAACAAGGAACAATCTCCACTCTCATTTTTTAAAGTCTAAAAGTCTTTTGGGGAAATTTCTGTCATGTATTGGGAACTTTACTCCCTCATAGTAAGAGAAATCCTGTGAAAGTGCAGCCTGACTAAATTTTTTTGGCTGGGGGGGGGGTTGAGGGTTTTGCTGGGTTAAAAAATGTATTAGCTCTGCTCACAGATCTTGTCTTACCCATGGCCTTGGACTATCAGCTCTGCGATTAGGAAAAATCAATATTTTGAGCCTGTGGCTGGGAGTACTGACAAAATCCAAACTAAGTGCCAATTTCTCTGCTGGAGCTCAGGCTCCATCAGATGAAACTCACCGTGGTGTTTCAGTTCACAACCTTCTCTACAGGCAACACAATCCAACTTTAGAGACGATGAGACAAAAGTAAATGGAGGAAACTCAACACAGGAACACAATCAAAGGCATGGAGCCTTTTAAGATAGTGTCTGCCCTGATGTTTACAGAGTCCTCCCAAAGCCAGGAGACTTCTTCTGGACTTCAGAGACTCAGTGCTGCTCTGTTCTTGTTTATGGCCCTGATGCCAAAGAAAATTGAGGGGCTGATAAACACCATGCACCCTGCCATGCTCTGTCAATGGACTCTTCCTTGGGATTAAGTGCCTGAATAACATAAAAGTGTTTTCATTCTGCTTTATGTTCTCATCTGCCTCCAGAACAATTATTTTCGGAGTTGTTCAGGAACACAGGCTCAGTAGGACTTGTGTTTTGTTCCTGCTTTTCCATCAAGCTACAATGGAGAGCCCACGTGCAGTGTCTCACTCTCACTCCCAGACCATGGCATTGTCCTCATGGGCTCCGTCTTGTCATTGTCCCTCGTGTGGCAATTTGCTCATCTGAATCCAGGGAATGGATCCCCTTGGAAAAGTAGACATACTTAAAGGGAGCTTTGACTGTAACCACCCAATGTTCAGTCTCTTTGTGTGTCTGGACCCTAATTAGAGAAGGGAGTTTCAGATCAGGAGCTGGAATTTGGTAGGACTCGCAAAAGAGCTTCACCCCAGGCTTGTAATCTCCTGTGGGGTTTTCCATGATTAGCGGCTCCAATCCAACTGGTTGGATCTAATGGAATAGAAACCCTCTAATGGTGTGTTAAATACAGTTAATTGCTCACCGGGAAGGAACCCAGACCTTCCTCTCGCTGGTTGTGGGAAGTAGTGAGATCAGAAGGAGGAGACCCCGAAGGCAGGGTGTCCGTGGACAGTGATGCTGGCAAGAGGCAGGGCAGGTCTGCCCAGGTCACCCTCCTCCTCTGCTGAATCCAAGTGGCCACAGCTCCAATCCTGCCAGAGCTCCAGGGGTGTTTGGACAATGCTCTCAGGGATGCACAGGATGGGATTGTTGGGGTGTCTGTGCTGGGCCAGGGGTTGGATCCATGATCCCTGTGGGATATTCTTTCATTCTAACCCTGCACTGCTCTGGCTTTCCTGGGTCTCTGCTCTGCTCCCAGACTTCTCTTTGGTCCCATCCCTTGCTGATCAGCCTAACCTCGTCGGGGAACAGGGCACACACCTCCTCCTGCTTCAGGCCTCTGAAAGCCCCTCAGATCCTTTTTCCTTGTGGGAATTCCAGACCAGTATTAGCTTGAGGCTTTGCAGGTGAGGTGGAGGGGAAGGGAGGTTGAAGGAGCTGGGATATTCGGAGGGAAAGGAGCATGGGTGTGCACACCCAGTGCCTGCACCGAATTCCATGGAAAGACTGCCCCAGGAGCTGGGCTGCTAGGCTGTAAGTTTGGGAGAGAAAGGGAACACGGCCAGCAGAACGCAGAGCCTGAAGCAGAACAGGCTCAGGATGAATGTGGGGGGCCGGGGGTTTGGCTCTTGTGGGTTTGTTGTTGCAGGGAGGAATGCGAGCAATTCCTTGGCAGCATTTCTCCGCAGGATATTAGCATTAGAAAGGGACTCGCTGAGCAGGGATAGTTCAGATGTGGCTGGTGCTGGATCAGTTCACCCTCTCTGGGGGTCTTGGTCTGCTTTGCCCTTTTCCAGTTAATACAGTCTAAGGATCATTTGATTCCTACACAAAAATTCCTACGCCAAAACCACCTGAGGAGGACAGCTGGCTGGATAACATCCCGTTCAGCATCCCAAAACTCCTTGGCCTCTCTCTGTGGGCAGAGTGCAACCCGGAGAAAGGCAAGAAAGGGGCTCCTGGCAAGGGCAAAACAACAGATTGATGCTTTCTTTCCTTTTCTGACATGATGAGGGAATCCCAAATGAGTCTTTTTTGTTTCTCCTGGCTCTGGTCCACATTAGGAATTTAAGCCTAATGAGTCTGTGAACATGTCCACTCCAGGATGGATGGGGAATCTATACCTCAAGGACAGGTATTTTTAAGGCACAAATGTGGATGGAGCCCAGAGGGATCTCTCCCCCCCAACTACTGAATGGGGATTTTTGGGGGCGGGAAAAAACAACCTCTGTGTCTTCTTTTACAGCAAGCTGTAAAACTTTACTGCTTGTCAAGCAACATCAGTACGTGCCACTTCTGGGGAAAGGAGTTTTACTGTCATTAGAGCAGATTCACCTCAGGGCTGAGGTGCTGGGCACAATTTCAGGCCCTCCATCATTTTAAACAACACTTTGGAAAAGGCTTCTCATCCCACCCCTCACTGCTCTGGGAAATGACATCACAATCCAAACAGAGTTGGGAGAGCAGTTGTCTTCCAGTCGGGGGGCAGGTCTTCCAGTCCAGATTAGATTAAACTGAACCAAAAAGCATCCAGACTGTGCAGCTACTAAGGAGCCAAGAATTAACGAGTTTTCATGATCCTGGGCCCATGCTGCAATTTCTTCTGCATTCCCGTGGCCACTCACATGCATTGAATGCGCCCTGTCTCAGGGTCCATCGGGAGATAAGGGAGTGTTTATAAAGTGAAAATTGCCCTTTGAGCCGTGTGAAAGCGACTGGGGTAGCAGAAATGGAGACTGGCAACCCTTATCCATGGATAAGGAGCTATTCAGGATCCTGGAACAAGGGCAGAGAGGGAGCAGCCTTCAAGTGTAGCCACAGCTTCTCCCCTTCGGGCCACAAAGTTTTGGAGCCACATTGCCATGGAGGGACGGGGACCAATCCTGATTTTCCTGGGAGATTCTCCAAAACCAGTGGAGGAAGAGCACCCCACTCCTCCTTTGAGGCATCTTTAATCCTGTGGAGATGCCATTCCTGTTCCTTGTTTGTGTGTCAGCCCTTGCTCCATCACAGGATGCCATGATCTCCTTTGGAGTTGCACAGTCAGCCCTCTTCCAACCCCCCAGAAACTGGGAAAAACCCTTGAGAGTTTTATGGACTCAGTAAATGATACACCAGGTCTGCCTACCAAAGAGCCAGGAGTTTTGGGCATGATGATGACGGGAATGTTAATGGTGAATTAGTCAGCAAGGCCAGTGAAGCATGACACTAATCAGGAAAGGTGATCACGCTCTGCTTGAGATCTGTGACTGCCCCTGAATTTGCTGCTCCCCTGGGCTGGTGCAGCAGAGCCTGCAGAGGGAGGGAGGCTGAGCCCTGCTGAGGGTTTGACAGCTCTGATGGTTCTCTCCTGAGACCGTTTCACAAAGCCTTAATGAAACCCCCCCTTGAGCAAGAGGTGGTGTGTAGGGAGCTGAATTGCTTTTTCAGGACAAAGTGAAAGTCTCAAAACAAGTGATATGAGCACCTGCAAGCCCATCATGATCTTTCCAGGTCTCAAAGGGACTCATTCTCTCTTGTCCATGAGGGTCATAGCTCCTTTCCAGGGCTGGGAAAATACACCAGAAGCTGTATTTGCTGAACTGGTGCTCCAGCAGGTGCCAGAGATTTTGGCTGAGATCTGGAGAGTGACCAGTGACCCCAAAGAGCAAAAGTTCAGTTCTCCGTTGTTGGGTTTGGTGGGCACAGGGAGGATTTAATGTGCTTTAAGGTAAGCATAAAAATCACCCCAGAGTGGTTTGGGTGGGAAGGGATCCCGAAGCTCATCCAGTTCCACCCCTGCCTGGTCCACTAGACCAGGTTATTCCAAGCCCTGTCCAACTTGGCCTGGAACAATTCCACACATGGGGCTTCCACAGCTTCTTTGGGCATAATATATACACACATATAACAAATGCCAGTTTATATCTGTTTCAATAGGCATATCCTAAAAGTCCATGAGCCCTCAGTGTGGTAATTACCAAATGGACCAGGGCTAAACTTCCCATTCCCATTATCCGTGCTCCTCCCACTGATATTAAGTCAGACTTGAGTATTTCCCCGCAGTGTGAAGCAAATAAAGAAAACAAGAGTCAAGTGGAAGATGCCATTAAGCTGCAGGCAAACTGGCAAGCTTCCGACCCTGGGAATGATTTACTGGAGTCTTTAATGAAGCCTGAGTGGGTGAATTATGGGCAGAAAAACAGGGATGAAAAGGAGAGCCAGATGAGGGTATTTTTGTAACCTATAAATTCCTGTCAGATTTATGCCTTTCTCGAGTTTTACGATGCTCAGACGTAATTCCTGATAAACTTTTTAAAGTGGTGTCTTCATCCCAAATTTAGTTTGTGTTGTGAGAATATCTGTTACAACCCCATTTCATTCCAGCTGCTCCAACATCCAGGCTACTTTTGCCACTGCCACAGCCACGTTATCCATCTGGCATGGGTTGGGATGGATACAGGGATTGAGGATTCTACCAGTGCTTGTGTGGGCCTACTTGAAGATAAAGCCATGAAGCAAAACTGAGCAGTTTTGCCATAGAAATGTTTATCTGTCACCCATTCCCCACTCTCCAAGGAGGAAAAAAGAGTTTTGGACCCAAATCAAAAGGGTTGGCAGAGCTGGATCCAAGTGGGCCTGATACCTCATGAGGCTCCAAGGAAAAATCCTTGAGCTTGGGTTGACAGCATCAGCTCCTACAATCCAAGAGTAACATAAAGCTTTGAGGTATTAAAGGCTGGGATCAAAGTAATTCCATGCTTTCCTGTTTGTCCCAGCTCCTGACGAGCATGAGAGCTGCTGGGACTAGATAGGAGTGGTGAATGTGCTCCCGGGGAGGTGAAAGCCTTTTGAACTGAGGGCAGCGAGGCATGAAAAGCACATTTGTGCTTCCCCACTCCTCCCACCTCCTGCAAATCTTGCAGGGTGGGGAAACCTCCCTCAGTCCAAACGTTTTGCCACGAGAAAGAAATTGAGGAGCAACACTTGGAGGTTCAGGGCTCTGTGTCAGCATGACCCTGGTTCTCTCTAAAGCCCAGGAAGAAATAACTCCTGGAGAAGTGGTAGCACTGGTTCCTCCAGGTCAGCTCAGTTTGCACGGGAGCATTTGGGATTAGTTTATGATTTTTAAGGCTGTGTTTGTGCCAGCCTAAGCCCTGGAGGGGATAATACCAACATCACACAGCCCATGCAGCTACAGCCAGCCTCTCCCTCCTTCTTGCACTTCCCCCATTACTGTCTAAGCTCCCAACAGCTCAGGGCTCTTGTGGGCTAAGCCACCCCTTGTTACCTGTTTTGGATCCAGGTTACTCTGTTTCCAGGCTTTTCATTCCTGGTTTTAATTTTCCCAGCCAGCCAGAGCCACATCCTGCCCCAGGGACCCCAGAGAGCWTCAGCCAGGGGTGAATTTGGCTCAAGGTGTTTCTATCACAAAGCTGTCAAAACCAATTTCTTCTGATCAGACCGAGTTGAAATCCCAGTGGAGGCAATTCCTCTCCTGCTGGATGCTGAGCTGAACGGCAAAAAAACATCAGAGGCAGGAGAGCTTGGCTGGAGATAAAATCTTGTTCTGTGATGAGAGGTTATGAACCTTTCTTATCTTACCCCACCTTTATCTCTTTGGGTTTCGTAAGGAGAAGCCTGGCATGGCAGCAGCTCATCCCTGAGCTGGGGGCTGGGGTACCCAGGGTGGCTGGGGGTGCTGCAGCCAGCTCTGCTCCCCAAGTCTGTTATGTGGGATGGGGCTGGGGCAGGAAAACTGGAAGCTGTGGTCCTTGTGTCCCTGGCCGTGTTTACTCATTCCCTGGAACAGGGGGGCTGAAGGACAAGGTGGGAACAGGTCAGCATCGAAGCCATGGGTGGATTTAACAGCAAACCCTTCATCTGCTGCCAAGCTGGAAGCAAACACCTGTGGGAAGGTGCCAGCCCTGGCCAAGGTCATTCCTCCAGAGCTCCTGCCCACACTGGGCAGTGTTTTGGGATGCAGCAGTGCCTGGGAGACAGCAATGGAGCTGCTTCATTCCCTTCACCTTCAGATCAAGTTGTCCTTAATGGTGATACCTCCATCTGTCCGAGCCCCTCTGAGGGTGACCTGTGACCATGTCCTGGACATGTCCCTCCCCTCCATGCCTTGCAACTCWCACCACCTCCCACCACAGAATCGCAGAACATTCCCAGCTGCAAGTGAACCACATGGATGACCAAAGTCCAACCCATTCCTCCTCCCTGGACAATGGGTGACTTTTCCCGTTTGTCCACAGCAGTAGCAGAGGGAATGAATCCATGGGGATGGACCCATCTCAGCCAGCTCTCAGGGAAATTGTGTGTCAGATGCATCCCTTGCCTCCCGTTCCCACACCGCTCCGCTGGCTGCCAGCGCTGCGGCAGTGAGGAGGAAATGCCAGGGATTAAGTGATTTAGCTTGGGGAACGAGTGAAATCTACTTACATGGGCTAATTGATAGCAAATGAGTCCTTAACTAGAAATTATGGAATTGCCCCCTAATTTATGAGGAAGAACAGGACCAATGCRTTGAGGAGCTGAGGGGTGTTTCCTGTGGTTGCCAGTGATTTTCCTTTGGAGATGCTCTTGCCAATTAACTTTTCATGACATAAATTTGTTTGCCTTAAAATATCCAGTTAGAAGCATTTTCAAATGCATTATTTAAGGCTTGAAAATAAATATTGGATGCCCAGGCTGTGCTTTGTGAGAGCTCTGAGCCGTGTGGCTTCTCACTCAATTATTGATCACMCTTTCCACCGTGCTGGAGACGTTCTTCCATGCAGAGGGGAAAATCCCAGCTTGTTTACTTGCCCCTACCGTTTCTCAAAGTCTCCAAAAACTCACCCAGCAATGGATTTGGGGATGTTTATAACTTTCACATCTTCCTTGATGTGGGTTTTCTGGTGTTTAATAAGGTATGAACACCGTGTGCAGGTTTTTGGTTTTTTTTTTTCCCTTACCAAGGCATTTACAGATGTTTTTCCACATAAAATTTTGCCAGTATAGACTTATCCTTGTGTCAGATCTGATTGTAAATAGAACCACAGAATCATGAAGGCTGGACAAGACCTCCAAGATCCTCAAGTCCAACCCTTGAAGGCTCTTCAGAAAGCGTGGTGGCTTGGACCTCACCTTCAGCAAGCATCGGCGTGGAGAAGTGATGAAAACTCATAGCCAAGGAGGTGAGATTTGTAACGAGGAAGGGATTTCATGAACCTCACCTTTGGAAGGTTGCAGAGTGGTTTCCAGGTATATCTGGGAGCTGCCAGTGCCCAAGAACTGCTCGCCCTTGGCTTTGTGTCAGGAGATCTGCCAAAARTTCGCAGGCGGAAAACCGGTCAGGCTGCTTGGCCTTGCAGCTGGGAGCCTTGGCAGGAATGGGAATGCCATGTCCAAGGGGAAGAAGGTTTCTACACCCCATGAAATGCTCTGTTCCGCAAAAAAAGCTGCTCTGAGGATGCTTTGTGAGAGCCCCAGCATCACCCCGGATGGATCTGAGCATTGTCAGAGGCATAAATAATGTGGGACCTGTCGGGAAGCATCGCAGGGGGAATTCAGTTTGCATCCCAGCTCCTGCCCACATGGCAAACTGGAGCCACAGAGCTTGGAAACCCTGCAGACTCATGGCCATAATTAATAGTACAAAGAAGCTGGCAAGGGGACGCCACCAGACAGGCTCCAGCTCTGGCTCTGACCGTCAGCAGGTCTGCAGAGCCCTGGCCGTGCCGTGACTGGTGGTTATAGCCAGCAGGCATTTCACTGCTGCCTTCAAAGAAACCAACATTTCGCCCCAAAACCCTGCTGCTCCCATCTGCTGCTCCATCCCTGGCACGAACAGACCACACAAATCCCAAATCTTTTCCACAGAGTGCCCACCACTACAGAAGCAGCCTGATAAATGCTACCTCGCTCCAATTTTCCCTCTTTAAAAATGGGAATTGTGCCATTTGTGCTGGTGAGCTCAGCTTATGAGTTGGTGGTCACTGTTACTGCAGGGAGGGTCTCTTAGCATCCACGCTAATAATCCCAGGGCACTGGGAACTAAATGAGATCCTGGCACTTGCCAGCTGGAAAAGAAGAGAACTGGGCATTTCTTTGCCAGAGGAAAGGAGRGCGAATAATGGGCTTAGAAAAGAGGGAGTGCCAAGAAAAACGCGGAGCCGAGTGCTCGCTGCTCTCCTTCACATGCTTAAAGAAAGCAATTCAGGCTCAGCACACGCAGTTATTAAATGGAGGGAAAAGAAGARCTACAATTCTTGTGACTCGGTTTCTTTGCAGGGCAGCCGAGCAAACTCCTCGATCCRCCGTGACCTTGGGACATAATGGGGCATTGAAAAGCAAATCCGGCGGCACAGAAAGGAAGTGTGTTCCACCAGGCCAGMGGAGGCATTGATGGAAGGAACAGCCAAGTGGTTATCTCTGACTGGCTTAAATCTCAGCCAGGCAGAGCTTTGGACAAGCCGGGCTTTGTTGGGAGAGCCACAGGCAGGGCAGTGTGTGGGGCTGTACCTGGCAGCTGATAATTAACATCATTTTAGAATGATAAAACTCACTTGGGATGCTCCTCATCCTTGGCAGGGTGGAAAAGCCACCCAGGACAGGCACCTGTGTAGCAAAACATCCACCATATCCTCGTCCTTGGGGGCTGCTCCAGAATGCCCCCAAGTAGTGAAGTAGGGGAAGTGGTTATAGATTTCAAATCCTGCCAGGGGAAATGAGGGCAATCTGAGCATCAGCATCACTGTTTTGTCCCCCTTGTCCTGGCAATGAACGTCCCCAGTTTTATCTCAGTTGAGAAAGACTTTTCAGCCCATCAAGCTGGTTTTGAGATCACCTGAAATCACTGGAAATACCCTGAATTGTGGCCATGCTGGCAAATTTCAGCACTGTGCCCTTGCTGTGCTGCATGGGGCTGATCAGAGAATYCCAGGATAGTTTGGAAAGGGATCTTAAAGCTCATGTTCTTTCACCCCCCTGCCATGGGCACRGACATCTTCCACTAGACCAGGTCATTCCAATCCCTGCCCAACCTGGTCTAATTCCTCTCTCCCCCTTTGCCTCTGGAAACCAGGGAAATCCTATTTTCTCCTTTATCTTTTGAGTCCTGAGCCCTTTTCCAATGTGGATAGCAGGTAGCTCAGGGTGCTGATACTTTTATCCTCTGCTTTTTTCCCGGGACACTTCCACCCAGTATTCCTGGGATGAATCTGTAGAAAATGCTGCTTGTTTTGAGCTTGCCCTGTATTTGCACCAGGGTCTTCCAAATGCCTGTCCCTGTCCCAGGCCACACTGGTGTCTAGTGGGGACACCCAGGGTGGAAATCCAGGTGGAAATGACCACAGATCCTCTCGTTAAACGGGGCTAACGATGTGAAGCAGCTGCTCTGAACACGAGCCAGCACAGTCATCAATTCAATTAACCCCACTGATTAATGCAGGAGCTCAGCAACAGCCATAAATGAGGCTGTTTGTCACTGGACATGGGGAATTATTGTGTCTTACACTGCTTAAGGAAGGAAACCTTCCCCCATTTTATCACGGAGCTGTCTGGAAAGTGGAAGGGCTCTGGCAGTGATCTGAGGGAACGGAACAAGTGATCATAATGAATGAAGGTGCATCCCTTGGCAGCACCATTAAATGGCTCTTGCTCCCCGTGCCTTTGCCCCAGAGAATCTTTAGATGCAGAGGGAAAATTTGGGAATCAGCAGCCCGAAAGAGGTGGAGAAAGGGCTGCTCTGAGCCTCTGAGGGGCATGGAAAGGCAGTCTAGGAAGATGTTTAGCTAAAGACAAAAGTATTCTTGGCTGAAAAACAGGATTTTCTGCTCCTCTAACTCCCTCATGCAAACCCTGGGCCTTTTCCAGGCCCACAAAAATCTGCTGGAGCCTGACTGTAGAAATCCCACGATCTGGAATCTGTTGGTACATGGAGGGAGGACGTTGGAGCCACTCACTCTCATGTCGAGATTCACAAGGATGTGTCAACAACTGCATCCCCCTTTGCAGCCCCCCTCTGCTAGCCAGGGATATTTATCCATCTGGGAGGCCATCGTAACCAGCAATGATTTCCCTGTTCCCATTATCCYGGCGCTCTCTCCCCAAATGATGATAAAAAAGCCTCATCCTGGTGGTTGCTTTTAGATAGAGCTGTCTTTGAGTCTGGGAATGATTTTTTTTTTAATTATTTTTATTTTTTTTCAGCTTCCGTGGTTCTGTTGCCAGGAGAATCTCCAGCGGGAACAAAAGCTGTTTTATTTTCTGGGATGGGACTCGAAGAGGAAAGGAAAAAAGGGGAAGGGCAGCGTTGTTAACTGGTGGGTTGTGAGCAGCCAGGCAGCGAGGGAGGTGAGGACAGGCATCCCTTAGGATCCTGGCTTAAAAGGAAGGATTTTGCTTACCAAAAAAAAATACCTAAAGAGGCTCCAAGAGAGCTGGAGAGGGGCTTTGAACAAAGGCCAGGAGGGACAGGACACAGGGAATGGCCTCCCACTGCCAGAGGGCAGAGTTAGATGGGATATTGGGAAGGAGTTCTTCCCTTTGAGCGTGGGCAGGCCCTGGCACAGGGTGCCCAGAGAAGCTGTGGCTGCCCCTGGACCCCTGGAAGTGTCCCAGGCCAGGTTGGACACTGGGGCTTGGAGCAGCCTGGGACAGTGGGAGGTGTCCCTGCCCATGGCAGGTAGTGGGATGGGGTGGGCTTTGAGGTCCCTTCCCATCCAAACCACTCTAGAATTCYAGGATTTTGGTTATAATAAAGGACTTTGCCCTGTGGAGTAGTCTTCCAGGAGGAGGGAGGTTGGTGCAAAGCTCTCCAAAACCCATCCYGTGCCACAGAACAGGATGAGGAGCAGGTGGGATTTGTACCCTGGCATGGATGAGGGGTGTGAGGGGGGCAGGATCTGTGTGCAAAGCTAAGGGCAGCRGTGGAAGGACACTGCAGGATTTACCCTGAGGATCAGAGGAGSTGCAAGACCTGCCCCTGTAGCTCTTTCCCCTCTCTCCTCCACSTCTCTGCTGTCCTTTGTTCATTCACTCTCTCAGCTGATGTCAGGCAGCCAAAGATATTAAAAGCCTCTCCGGAAGCTCTGTCTTTTGCTCTGTGCACGTCCTCATCAGGCTTAAAAAACTAATCCCTATTATTAGCAGGAAGTGGTTGTTACCTGGTCAGGTGTTCCTGTCACCTCACAAACCCCATCCAGGAGGGATCACAGGTGATATCAGCCCCTGCTTCCCACAGCTTTCCTTCCCCTTTGGCACCAACATGGCCACAGATTTATGAATCATGGAATCATGGAGTGGTTTGGGTTGGAAAGGGACCTTCAAGCTCATTCCACCCCCCGCCATGGGCAGGGACACCTTCCACTAGCCCAGGTTGCTCCAAGTCCCAATGTCCAACCTGGCCTTGGACACTTCCAGGGATCCACAGCTTCTCTGGGCACCCTGTGCCAGGGCCTGCCCACCCTCCCAGGGAAGGATTTCTTCCCAATATCTCATCTAACCCTGCCCTTTGGCAAAAGTAGAGACCAGGCTTGCCAATATCATAAAGGGAATTGCTGCCTTCAACCATTGTGATGGGTGGAATGGGAATAAGTCCTCCAGACTCCCAGCAACATGAGGAAATCAGGTGAATGCCTGTGGAGACGGGTCTCGGAGGAGTAAATGCACCCTACTTTCATTCCAGCCAGCAAAATGGGATTCTGGAAAGGGAGCAGAAACAATCCATCTGGGGAGCCTGGCAGAGGGACGATGGTGCTTTGTTTGCCAGTTCCAAACAGGGTGAGCCTCGTTTACGAGGCACTTCTGTGRGTAATTGGCTTTGAAGCGGGAATGTTATACCTACAGAATAAATCTTGTTGGAATTTATTGGCTTTATCCAGCTCCTAAACCCTGAGTACCTTTGGGCAAACACCTGGAAGCGCTGCCTGTGGCAGCAACGCTCCAGAGCCTCGATCCCTGCCTCGGGATGCAAACAAAGAGCTGCTGCTTCCCAGGAAGGAGTCAATAACTCAGCTGCCACAGGAGAAGAGGGACATCAAACCCTGCCAGTTATCCCTCTCCGTCATTAACCATCAGGGCTGTAATTAATTCGCAGCAAGGGGAAGATTGGCCTGGGAAGAGGTCGCCCCGGGGAGTTTGCTGGGAGTGCTGTGCTAACCAAGCCTTATTAAACGTACCTTGGCAGCCAAGCACACGCTTCCCCAGCTCTGGAAAGCCATCCATAGCATGATCTGGGCTAMGGGATTCACTGGATTCCTACCAAAGCTGCAGGATCACAGACAAAGCACTCCCTGAGGCATGTAAGCAACCAGCTGCAACAGAGCTCCATCCCACCAAGGGCTGGGGAGTTCTGATATTCCACGTGGATTTTATCAGGTTCAGATTTGGGAACACTCCCTTCTGGAAAGTTTTGGGAGCTCAGAGTTCATGGCTGAGCTGCTGTTGTGTCTGTGAGAGCATCTCTGTCCCTGCAGAGCTTGGAATGAGATGGGCTTCAAACCATTCTGTGTTGGAGTACGCGCAAGAACAGGACGGGACTGCTGGGAGATATTCCCAGAGCTTTATTGCTGCARTATCAGTCTCAATACCAGGTTTAAGACAATAAAAACATAGCAATCACTCACATCTTTCCAGAAGAGCCAGCAGCCAAAGATCTCCTTGTTACATGGCATTTTAAAAGTTTTTCAACCAATAGCCTATTGCTAAAGCTTACAGACATCTGTTTTAGCCAATTACCAAAAGCACACGTACACCTGCTTCAAACAATGCTTGCTTGTTATGCTTTGAATTAAGGATACACAATATTCCATTGTAAAACTTAAAACTTTCTACTATCTTGCTAAGCATATTTTTCTGTGCTCTCAATGTTTATCATGGCCAAACTGAAGACTCACATTATTGTTTCATGTCTTTGCTTGCTGTATTTTTGTATCTTCTTCTGCTTTTCATGATTTGCAGCTGCAGCTAGCTCTAAATTCTGTGCTCTTTTTGTTTCTGAGGCCTGCTTTCTCAGCTCCTAAAAGCCTTCTTACTTGTACTATTTCCCACACATTCCATGACTGTGATTCCATGATCCTCCTGGTGAGGAGGATCCACGCTCCAGCTCTGGGAGGGGATTGGTGTTGCTGAGTTTGGAGCTCATCAGACCCAGGCCCAGATGTCCAGTTCCTGTCTGCAACTCCCAAGGCAGCACCAGAAGGAAAAAGGAGCAGCTTTCTTCCCAAAAAAAAGCTGGCTRCACTCACATACCTTGACCTACAGGAATGCCATCCCAGACCAGCCCTGTTCCTAAGAACTGCTCAGGCCAACAGTTTCCACCCAGATCTGTGCCTAAACACCACAGAGGGGAATGCACARAGAAATGAGCTTTACCACGGGATTCCTGCAAGACAGAATCCCAGCACCAAGCCTGGCCTTGTCAGGGRATTTTGTCCAGGGCCAGGTGCTCCCTGGTATCGCTTCGTTGCTCTGAGCTGCTCCCAGGCATTGCAAACTGCTTGGAAAACAGGGAGGGATGGATGCACATGGATGCTCATGGCTCCATCCCAGCCTCAGCACCAGCARCGTGCCCAAGGCACATCCTGAGTGCTGGGAGAGCTGCTCCTAAGATAAGCAACCGTTGTCACCCACAAATTTCTGGCTTTTACTGGAGTCCAAGCACAGTTTTGGCACTTGGAGATGTGGTTTTTCCCCAGGGGTCATGAGGACACTGAGCTGGAACTGTAGATTCTTGTACACCTCCTCCAGCCCATTTTGTCCCCGAAGCCACTCAAGGCACCATCCCAAGACAGGAATAATTTTGGGCTTTCCAGTAACCAAACGATGGGGAATCACACCGGAGCTGGAAAAGAGGAATAAACCAGCAACTCAAACTGYGATTTTAATGAGATTTTTGCAGGAGCAGAAGGACAGGAGCACYCCAGGCTTTGTACCAAGGCACGCATGGGGGCAGCACCCAGCCCAGCTGCATCCCAGGTGCCATCCCGATATTTTCCGCTGGCAAAACAGGATGGAAATGCCCCGTTGSAGTTAGAGAACCGGGCTATCCGGCTGCAGGGAGCTCGCCTTGGAGAAACCCCAAAGCTCCCAAAATAACGCTGCAGAAAAGAGCTCCCAAGGGTGCTTTGAAGTGGTTCTGTGTGGCTCATTTTGGGGAGCCAGGAAAAGGCTCGGATGAGGCTGGGAAGTCCCAGCTGAGCCCCGGGATGGGGTCTGGCCAAGCAAGGACTCGCAGCCATCCCATTGCCACCCCACTTTTGTCCCAGCCTGGCCAAACCTCYGTCTCCTTCTGCTGCACTGGGCACGGGAGGAGCCAGCGCCAGGAAGAGGAAATTTAATCATCAGATCCCGATTAAACCCAGGAAAAAAACAAGGAGGGGGTGGGAAGAGCAGCGGCTCGAGTAGCTCAGACCCATCTGCTCCGATATTTCTCGCTCAGCTGCTTTTCCAAAGGGAAGCCACTGTGGCGGTGTTGGTGGCCACCATCTCTGGGTGCAATTCATATCCATCCCTGTCCTGKTGCGTTGATGCTTCTGGTATCCCATTTCCTAACCCTCCATCCCAGCCAGGCAGCACAAACCCAGGATGGGGTGCTCCCTCAGCCTATGGTATTTTAGGGAGCACAATCCCCTTTTTCCGGCGTCGGAAAAACTTGGAAACTACTCTCCGACCGCGGTTAGGGCAAGAAATCAGAGTTTAGCGTTTTCCTCCGTGTTTCTMCTGCCTTTCCCACCCGGGGAGAGCAACAGGGCCGGGATTTCTGCTTCACCAGGATTTCGCAGCTTCGCTTCAGTGACAAAAACAGCCAAAAAAAAACAAAGGGGGGGGGAAGGGGGCATAAACCCTCAGCTGCCGAGGGCGCAAGGTTCGAGCGTGACCGCCCTCCCTGCCGGGCCGGGCGGGCGTGGCTTTCTCAAGCACACCCC